>CAXITT010000002.1:2045280-2060148 GCA_964033795.1 Lymnaea stagnalis | reverse complement strand
TGTGCATTTGTTTTTAGAAAGTTATCAGCGGGTAGTGTTGACAAAAATTGTGTGCATTTGTTTTTAGAAAGTTATCAGCGGTAGTGTTGACAAAAATTGTGTGCATTTGTTTTTAGAAAGTTATCAGCGGTAGTGTTGACAAAAATTGTGTGCATTTGTTTTTAGAAAGTTATCAGCGGTAGTGTTGACAAAAATTGTGTGCATTTGTTTTTAGAAAGTTATCAGCGGTAGTGTTGACAAAAATTGTGTGCATTTGTTTGTAGAAAGTTATCAGCGGGTAGTGTTGACAAAAATTGTGTGCATTTGTTTGTAGAAAGTTATCAGCGGGTAGTGTTGACAAAAATTGTGTGCATTTGTTTGTAGAAAGTTATCAGCGGGTAGTGTTGACAAAAACGTGTGCCACACTTGAAATGAAATATAATTAGCAGTCTTATTTGCAAGCGGTTAGTGAAGAAAATATAGAACTTGTTATTTGATCAATTCCCTGCTTAATATAAGTACATGTATTGGCTTTCACTAATAATATTCTTTGATGTAGTGATACGTTCGTAAATAGTAATCTCGAAAAAAAAAACTTTTATTATCCGTAATTTGGAGTGAATTTAGTGATTGTCATCAATACAATATTAAAGTAATAAATGGTAAAACGTACTCTTGCCTGTTGTACATTAGCTTTGTAAAGAAAATTGAATTTTAATTTTATTCACCAAATTTAAAATCACTTTCAGGGGACTCTGACAAATGATCGATAATATCTTATAAAAGCCAATAAGTTGTATCTGCTTTAATCTGTATCCATATTCGTTAAGACTTTTTGTTTGTCAGCGAAACAATTTCCATAATCTGAAAACTTCTGTTGAAAAGAGACAATTTGTATAGCTACCAATTTACTATTGACTAGTGATAAGATTTCATGTCTTTAAAAAATATTTTTTTTCATAAAATTGAGTTAAAGATGATATTTGTTAAAGCATCATCTATCACTAATTTAAAAAAAACAACAACTTTACTTTTAAAAAAATTCTCTGGCTTGTAATTATCTGTACTTAATGTAGCATTTACTTTGTAAATAATATGTTGCCCGTATTTAATTATTTTTTTTCATGTCATTAATGTTGCTTTATCGATATTGTTAATGAATATTTTATTTTAATGAAAACTTTTCTACAGGTCAGCAAAAAGAAAAATAAGATGAAGAAAAAAATGCTGAATACTTTATTAAGTTACACCATTTTGCGCCTTAGAGAAAAGGTTTGTGGTTTTTTAAAAATTTGATTGAATGTTGACTCATTGAAAAGTGATTAAATTCTTAAGGTTTAAAAAAAAGAGAGGAGGGGGGGGTAATTTTCTAAAAACAGCTATAATTCTGAAAGAAATGGGAAATTCTGGTTACCCACAGTTTAAAATAACTTTTTTAGTAAATGTCAAGAAATGATACATTTTATGTTCTCCGCTTAAATGTTTTAGCAATACTATATTGATGTAGTGGAATTTTGTTTTATTCCTCCAGACTAGAGAACTTCATAAAATTACCTGTAGAGCGAATGCTGATGATTTTAAAAGATTTATATATCGGAAAATGGACTTAAACAAAATGGAACAGAAAGTTCAAGCATCACGTTATAGATGTTTAGAAGATTTTTTTGCAGATGCTCGCACCGTTCTCCACAACTGCAATCTTTTATTTGGAGGTAAGTGAAAAGTTACTACAAGAATTCAATTGAAGTTCTTTTTTTTTATGCCAAGGTTCAAATGATGTAATTTTTATTAATTGTCTGGCCTTCCTTTGTTAAAAATCATCTTTAAACATTTTAAAGCTGTCTTAAAAACATGTTGCTTTAAACCAGTGGTTCTCAACCTTTCTTATGCCGCAACACTTTAATACAGTTCCTCACAACGCACGAGTTGAGAACCGCTGCTTTAAACCCATTAGAAATGAAATTATATTGGTTGACTTTATCTGTGGTCAATTAACAAGTGTTATTACTTTGTCAATAATTGGACTTGATCAATTAGTTTTTTTAATTTCCTGTAGAGTGTCATCAGTTTCCATTATTTGTTTTTTCTTTTAAAGTTGTGTAAGGCCCCTTCTTCACATAAGACTGTCGGACCTGTTTACCCCTATGTTTTTGCCATAGTAATTGTGTTTTAATCCCAATAATAGAGCCAAACACCCCAAACATGCAAACTACTGTTTCAGGAGTTTTTTTCTTTCTTTAAAAATAAAAATAATAAAATTATAAAAAAACTGGGATGTTTTCATTAAAAGTTACTGTATTTTTCATGTTATGCTGTACGCAATCGAATCGGAATGACAGTCCACGTGTGCCATGACGAGGGGAAAATGTTTCAGAAAAGTCAGTCATCTTTATCACCAACCCCAGAAGCCCACTTCTGGAACAATTTATGTGTCCCAATAGGAAACCCTGATGACAGAGGTTTTATGGACACTCAAGGCTGTTTATTCGAACTCATCTCAGAGATTTAATAATGCAGAATAGCATACACCTTAATTATTTAATTTTTCATTGTGTGTCTTGTTTCAATATTGTTTTTACTTTTGTAAATCCATACTTGCTCTCAGATTACCAACAAAACATGACTGGTTGCGACAGCCGTACATTTTAGCTCAGATCTGCCTCTCAAGACAAGCAAATCTGTGCAGTCCGTGCCTGCTGAGCTTGCCTTAGACCTTTTCTCAATGCTTAAGCAACACAACTGAGCACCGTGTCCTCTCTATTTATTTGTGCAACTATTTGATCAATTAAAATCTATTACATTTCCGATGCGCTCGTATTGCCAGCAATCACACACAACCTCCCCCCCCCATCTCTCTTTGGAGCTTGAAACTACTATGATTCTGAGAGATGAACTCTACAAAATGACTCTGACACTAACTCGGGGAATAAACAGGTCTGCAGATTCCATGTTTTCACTTTCATGACCCTGAACTTATTGCTTCAGTTGACAACACCATGACGCGTGGACTTACTATGGGTTTTATTTAACAATGACTGTTTTTATGTTTTTCAGAAGATAAAAATGGAATGACTGAACTTGCTGTGATTATGGTTAAAGACTGCAAATATGATGTTAGTACATATCTCAATTATAAGAGTGGATTGCTTACATAGGTTCATCATTATAACTGTCAAGTTACTAATAGTCATATATTATTTTTCTATTCTATGAAAAGTAAATAAAATATTAATTTTTTAACAGATATCTAGGATGTTATTATCATTGGTATAATTGCTATAATTTTTATTATCAATAATTTCTCTTCCAGTTAGATGAAATTGAGCTGTGTCCCAATTGTTACTATATGTCCAATGCTAAACCAGAAGACTGGTTCTCACAGCCTTGTGTAAGTCTCATTCCATTCATTTCAAGCATTATACATGTATAGAATGCTCATAAGTTTGTAGCCACAGAGATAGTTCAAGATAATTAATGAGATAGTATTCATTTGATTTAGTTAATGGAGTTTAAAGATGTCTAGATTTCACATTAACTTCACAGAATCAGCCCCATGATATTGTGCATATTTAATATTAAATTCACAGAATTAGCCCCTTGATATTGTGTATATTTCACTTTAAATTCCCAGAATCCGCCCCATGATATTGTGTATGCCAAACAGAAAGGCTACAGTTACTGGCCAGCAAAGGTTGTTCGAGATTTGGGTGGTAAATACGATGTTCGCTTCTTTGGTGGTTGGCACCAAAGGTAATATTAAACATCTATAGCCTTATATTTTGACTGACTTTTTGCATTTGTTCTGTCATGACTTTCTTTACTTAGGACTTTATTAAGAACATTTTGCATTTGTTCTGTCATGACTTTCTTTACTTAGGACTTTATTAAGAACATTTTGCATTTGTTCTGTCATGACTTTCTTTACTTAGGACTTTAATAAGAACATTTTGCATTTGTTCTGTCATGACTTTCTTTACTTAGGACTTTATTAAGAACATTTTGCATTTGTTCTGTCATGACTTTCTTTACTTAGGACTTTAATAAGAACATTTTGCATTTGTTCTGTCATGACTTTCTTTACTTAGGACTTTAATAAGAACATTTTGCATTTGTTCTGTCATGACTTTCTTTACTTAGGACTTTAATAAGAACATTTTGCATTTGTTCTGTCATGACTTTCTTTACTTAGGACTTTAATAAGAACATTTTGCATTTGTTCTGTCATGACTTTCTTTACTTAGGACTTTATTAAGAACATTTTGCATTTGTTCTGTCATGACTTTCTTTACTTAGGACTTTAATAAGAACATTTTGCATTTGTTCTGTCATGACTTTCTTTACTTAGGACTTTAATAAGAACATTTTGCATTTGTTCTGTCATGACTTTCTTTACTTAGGACTTTAATAAGAACATTTGCATTTGTTCTGTCATGACTTTCTTTACTTAGGACTTTAATAAGAACATTTTGCATTTGTTCTGTCATGACTTTCTTTACTTAGGACTTTATTAAGAACATTTTACTCTTATAAATTTGAACATATTTTTTAAATTCTGAAATAAATGCATTTAAATAGTTAACACCATCAATTTTGTTTTGGTGCTAATTTCCTGTTAATGCACTATCGCTCATGGGTAGTAAATGTTTTGTTTGGTACTATTTGTGACAATTTCAAGAATTCGGCATTTGCTACATTAATACTTTAAAATGATACTTTATTTCAGAGCTGTGATACCTGCCGAGTATATTAAACCCATTACAACAGATGTGAAAACAATGTCTATAAAGAAAACAGGCGGTAATATCACGAGATGGTTGTTTAATGAAGGGACATGTGCCCAGTGGTCCAATAATACTCACTTCTATTTAGTGGGAACATAATAAGAATAGGCAATCTATTACTCTCTTTCCTATTCAGTGTTATAAACCAGAGCTCACCAACATTTTTTCACGCTGGGCATGCCCTGGGCCTTTCCAATAATAAGGCGGCACACCACAAACAAAACTAGCAAAAATATATTAAATAATACAATGTAGTTAACATTGATAATGGTGAGTAATGCTCAAAGGTATACGATTACTCCATATTTAATGTCTGAGTTGGACACATCAGCAATTTACTGTTATCTCAAAGTTAATAAATAGGCTACTAACAAATTTCCCTTGAGTAGCAACGTGATTTTATCATATTTTAAAATCCTACATTGAGACCTACTGTGAGCTTTTCCTCCTGTTGGTCAAATTTTGGGCTGCACGCCTGGCATCTCCCCTCACACTGGTTGCTGAGCTCTGGTATAAAACAAAATAAGCACAACAATTGGACATTTTTAAGAAGACAGAAATTGCTGTTATCTTTTGAAATTAAGAAAAACTACCTGATCATGTTTTTAATGTATCCAGTAAAAATGCATTGATTGTCTTAAATCCCATCCATCATTTCTACATTGATTGTCTTAGTTCCCATCCATCATTTTTTGAGAATTTATTTAATTTCCTGTCTACTGACCAATAATTCCATTTGTGTATTGTAGGGTTTGTTAAAGCCATGAAAGAGCTCCAGCGATATCAAGCAATCCTTCAGGAAAGGGAGCATGATCTGGAGGAAAGACAAGAATCTGAAGAAGAGGAGGAGGAAGAAGATGATGTGGAAGAAGAAGAAATAGATGATGAAGATTTTGACGAAGATGATGTGGAAGAAATGAAAGATGAACTAAAAGAGGAGAGTGACTTGAAAGAAGAAGATATCATGTTTGAAGAGGAGGATCAGTCTGAGAAAAAGTGCAACCCGAAAAAACCCCCCGTGAAAAGACGGGACAGTGGGTCTCATAGTAAGTTGTAGTTTGGCCCCGCCTCCAATGGTCATGACAAAAATGTTTAGTGGGTCTAATTCACATAGTAAGTTGTAGTTTGGCCCCGCCTCCAATGGTCATGACAAAAATGTTTAGTGGGTCTAATTCACATAGTAAGTTGTAGTTTGGCCCGGCCTCCAATGGTCATGACAAAAATGTTTAGTGGGTCTAATTCACATAGTAAGTTGTAGTTTGGCCCGGCCTCCAATGGTCATGACAAAAATGTTTAGTGGGTCTAATTCACATAGTAAGTTGTAGTTTGGCCCCGCCTCCAATGGTCATGACAAAAATGTTTAGTGGGTCTAATTCACATAGTAAGTTGTAGTTTGGCCCGGCCTCCAATGGTCATGACAAAAATGTTTAGTGGGTCTAATTTACATAGTAAGTTGTAGTTTGGCCCCGCCTCCAATGGGCATGACAAAAATGTTTAGTGGGTCTAATTCACATAGTAAGTTGTAGTTTGGCCTGGCCTCCAATGGTCATGACAAAAATGTTTAGTGGGTCTAATTCACAAAGTAAGTTGTAGTTTGGCCCGGCCTCCAATGGTCATGACAAAAATGTTTAGTGGCTCTAATTCACATAGTAAGTTGTAGTTTGGCCCGGCCTCCAATGGTCATGACAAAAATGTTTAGTGGGTCTAATTCACAAAGTAAGTTGTAGTTTGGCCCGGCCTCCAATGGTCATGACAAAAATGTTTAGTGGGTCTAATTCACATAGTAAGTTGTAGTTTGGCCCGGCCTCCAATGGTCATGACAAAAATGTTTAGTGGGTCTAATTCACATAGTAAGTTGTAGTTTGGCCCCGCCTCCAATGGTCATGACAAAAATGTTTAGTGGGTCTAATTCACATAGTAAGTTGTAGTTTGGCCCCGCCTCCAATGGTCATGACAAAAATGTTTAGTGGGTCTAATTCACATAGTAAGTTGTAGTTTGGCCCCGCCTCCAATGGTCATGACAAAAATGTTTAGTGGGTCTAATTCACATAGTAAGTTGTAGTTTGGCCCCGCCTCCAATGGTCATGACAAAAATGTTTAAATTGTCTTGAAGTTTAAAAAATCACAATGATCACATAACCAATTGAATATATTCTACAGGCCGTAGCAGAAAATTAGCCAAACGTCAGAGAGACCCAGAGGGTGATGATGGCAGCAGAAAATTTGGCAAACGTCAGAGAGACCCAGAGGATGACGACAACACCGACTCGGAGTTTGAAGATGACTTTGACAACCGACAAGTCACGTCAACAAGTGTGGAAAAAAATGCCAAAATGGCTAAAAGGAAATCATCCAAGGTGCGGAAAACTTTTCCTGAATAAAGTTTTTCTTTGGTATCTTGACCGAAATGTTGGTGCCGTCAGTATTATTGTTCACATGACTTATGATAATCTTTGTTATAATAAGATAAAAGACACGATACATGATATACGACATGCTTGTTTTTTATAAACAGTTGAACAGCCATGATGAATCTTACACTGTCACGTCAAGTGTGGATAAAGTCACCAATAGCCAACCTGTTCCTACTGTCTCTGTGGCTGTTCAAACGTCAGTGCTGGTAAGTAAGGTCATTTACTGATCTATTTGGACAAAGTTTGTCAGAAAAAATGCTTTAGCAGAAAAGATAGAAACTAATATAAGATTTTGTGTGTGTAAATGTATGGTGTAATTGAAATGTATGCCTCTACTTTTGTTACAAATCAATGTGAAGACTTTGCTATTGACTTACCTTCATAGAAAACAGACAACACTGTGACTCAGACAGATCCCATCTCATTGGAATCTGTTGTTGACAAAGAAGAGAATAGCCCAGCATCTATCAAGCCACCTTCCTCACCCAGCTCGCTGAAGCAAGATTCCAATGACCAGCTGTGGGAAGAAAGGATGGCTGCCGCCATGGCAAACCTCACAAAGAGATTAGAAGAAAAATTTGAGGAGGACAAGACTTTAGCTCTTAAATTACAGTCACAACAGGTAGAAATCTCATTTTGTGTGCACTTGAAAGTTTTCAATCAGTTTGCATCTCTGAAGCAAGTCTAAATACCGTACTCAAATGTCATTAACAGGCAGAAGAAAAATACTGTTACAAAAATATGCAATGGGTCTCAATGCGTAAGTCTTTTTTGCAGATGAAGATACTTATCTTTTTTATGAAAGTATATTTACATAAATCTTTTATCACTTTCAGCTTGAAGAAGATTTTGGTAAAGATAAGCAGCAAGCAGTGGAGAGGACAATAGCCACCATGAAGCAAGAGGTGGAAAAAGCAAGGAAGAGTGGAGAAGACAAAGCAAGGGAACAGTACATGGAAGAGATGAAGAAATTGGCAGCCAAGCATAAGGAAGCTATATCACAAGCAAAGAAAAAACAATGGGTGAGTCTAAATATCTTTTGAATACACGTGTTAAAGAAGAAACAATGGGTGAGACCAAATACCTTTTGAATACAGGTGTTAAAGAAGAAACAATGGGTGAGACCAAATACCTTTTGAATACAGGTGTTAAAGAAGAAACAATGGGTGAGACCAAATACCTTTTGAATACAGGTGTTAAAGAAGAAACAATGGGTGAGACCAAATACCTTTTGAATACAGGTGTTAAAGAAGAAACAATGGGTGAGACCAAATACCTTTTGAATACAGGTGTTAAAGAAGAAACAATGGGTGAGACCAAATACCTTTTGAATACAGGTGTTAAAGAAGAAACAATGGGTGAGACCAAATACCTTTTGAATACAGGTGTTAAAGAAGAAACAATGGGTGAGACCAAATACCTTTTGAATACAGGTGTTAAAGAAGAAACAATGGGTGAGACCAAATACCTTTTGAATACAGGCATTAAAGAAAAAAAAACAGTTTTGCAATGGATATTTTGTTTAAATGTAATTGGCTAATCCATAGCATTGGTTTATTTCATGTAACCTATGTGTAACTAGATACAACTTGATGACACTGTTCATTGCCATTTATGTATGACAATACATTAGTCAAACATGGAGCTTTAGAATGTTTTAGCAATTTTTGTAAAGAGTAATGTCTAGTATTAATACCAGTTGTATTAAATTCATGTGGTAATTGGAAGAGAGAACTAATAAGAATGTAAGGTCCGATGGTCTGATCATTCAATCAATCAATCTTATTAACTCCCCTTACCATTTTAAGTTTATTTAGAGGAGCCGAATGATATTAACACTAACAAGGCCGTAATGAATGTTCCCCGAGCCTAATGATACTAACTATGCAGTAATGGTTGTTCCCCTTTCCAGTGTCAACATTGTGAGGAGGAAGCCATGTACCACTGTTGCTGGAACACTTCGTACTGCAGCGTCAAATGCCAACAGGAGCACTGGCATAAAGAACACAAGCGTGTGTGTCGGCGGAAAAGACCATGAAAGAATAGAGCCTGTTAAAATTGTTTAAGTGCGGCCTGCAGATGATGGCCGTTATTTCCTCCCCCACTCTTAGCTGCTATTTGATGTCGGTAAAACAAGTTTATTTTTATAAGGAGTAAGGCAGTTTTCTTACAGCTTCAATAAAACATTACATTGTTTATAAGTTTGCCATTCAAACTATTTGTGCCAATATCCCTATGCAAATATTTATAGTCATTTGGTCTGTAGGCTCTAATGGGTTCTTTTGATTTAACAGTGTTGACACATGTTACAAGGATTCAACTATTTGAAAACAAAATGTTTCCTCAAGAACCAAGCTTACTTCCCAGCTCTCTACACACTGTGTTCATATTTTCTTGAACACTTTTTAAAGTTAAAATTAGGCAATGAGCGTCACTGGGGAGACTCAGAAGAAAAAGGATAGTGGGATATTTGTTCAGGATGGTTGGGTGAGCAACAGTTGTCGATGGTGTTTGATGAACAACACTGTGGGGAGTTGACTCATTTTATCTAGACCAAAAATTTTAATTTACTACAACTACTGCACACACACACTCCCGTTACTGCAACCACTACACATACACACACAGCAGCTTCTGTTCTTGAAAAAAGCAGTACCAAGGGGTCTAATGTTTTAGTCTCACACAAAATATCTAGAAAAATTATCTGGATAATTTTATTGTGTAATATCCTCAAGGTAAGAGTATCATTTCTTGCAGAGTTCTACTATTTAACAAATACTTGAGTTTTATAGTAATGAGATGGTAATTTTTCTTACCAATTTCTCCTGAATTGATTACAATCGTCATATCAAGTGACTAAGCTAGGAATAATGGAACATTAAATTATATACGTTTGATATGAGCAACAAATGTTATTTCTCTATATATGGATACCCTCTGTTATATCTCTATATATGGATACCCTCTGCTGTCATTCCTTCTGAACTTGGCCGTTCAACTATTTCCTATTGCATTGGTTGGACTGTGTAGATGTTTGCTGTTCAACCATTGCATTGCTTGGATTGTGTAGATATTTATGATGTTGATAACTTATGTTAACTAATGCTTTAGCAGAATACCTTCTTCATTTGACAAGCAGACATGCGTTAAGCATTCCTTTAAAAAAACAGATATTTCATCTAATTTTAGGACATCGATAGCATTTGTTTTCTTAATTTTTGTTACAGTTCTAATGTGAATGTTGGGGTCTGGTATTTTAAGCCCATTGGGAGTGACTGAATCATCCTGTCTTGATCTGATATTGGAGTTTTTAAAAAAAATAAATGAATAGATGATTTTGTCTCAAACCTTTATTTTATGTTGATAGTTTGAAAGTGAAATGTTGATGAAAGTAAGATTATGTCCACATCCTGTGTGTACTGTAGAGTACATGACACAGCTGTTTGTGTGCTGTAGAGTACATGACACAGCTGTTTGTGCACTGTAGAGTACATGACACAGCTGTTTGTGTACTGTAGAGTACATGACACAGCTGTTTGTGTACTGTAGAGTACATGACACAGCTGTTTGTGTACTGTAGAATACATGTCACATCATTTTGTAGCTTTGCTTGGCTAGATTCTGTTGACAACCATTTATGTGCACTATTTTTGGAGTATTTTTTAGTTAATTATTTGTAAATATATTTTTTCTTATGTCCATAGACTTTCTATCAAGTAAATTTGTTTATTGCAACTATATATTTTTGTCAACTGCTTATAATCAAATAATTTATGAATTTATTTTAGATGGTGATTGATCATTGAGAGTAAAACTGTCTCTAATTTTATTTTCTCAAATATTCATTCATCATTCACCAAAATTTTCTTTTTATGGAATTCAACTGAATTTATTGTTTGTTATTTGTTTATGTTCTTGATAGCAGATTTTTATTTTCTAATTTATTATGAACTTTAAAAATTTTTTTCCTAATGTTGTCTTAAAAAAAACTTTGTCAAACTAGTCATGTCCTTGGATATCTTGAATGAGTGTATCATTTGGTATGTCGCCTAGACAGAATGATTGTATCATTTGGTATGTTGCCATAAACTATCTTTAATGACTGAATGATTGTATCATTTGGTATGTCGCCAACACTGAATGATTGTATCATTTGGTATGTCGCCAACACTGAATGATTGTATCATTTGGTATGCTGCCAACACTGAATGCTTGTATCATTTGGTATGCTGCCAACACTGAATGATTGTATCATTTGGTATGCTGCCAACACTGAATGCTTGTATCATTTGGTATGCTGCCAACACTGAATGATTGTATCATTTGGTATGCCTCCAACACTGAATGATTGTATCATTTGGTGTGCCACCGCCGCCAACAACTGAGCAACTTTTGGCTGCACTCATCAAACGTTTTGTTGGTATGACAGGGAAAAGGTGGTATGACAAGGAAAAGGTGGTATGACAGGGAAAAGGTGGTATGACAGGGAAAAGGTGGTATGACAGGGAAAAGGTGGTATGACGGGGAAAAAGTGGTATGACGGGGAAAAAGTGGTTTGACGGGGAAAAGGTGGTATGACAGGGAAAAGGTGGTGTGATGGGAAAAAGGTGGTATGACGGGGAAAAAGTCTTCATTTTGTTTCAAGGTCGTTGTTATCCTTAAAATAAATATATATATGAAAAAGATATATGTACATAAGTTTGTCGATCATACATTAGGGCAACACACAACAATCTGGCTCTGTTAGATCTAATGACTTTTACACTGCAGGTGCTGGTGATGTTTTGGACAAAATATCCATTAAAATAATTGGGAATAAATTAAGTAAAGACAGCTTCTGAATATGTGGTTTGGTTCTAAATGAGTTGATCTTGATTATTCAAATTAAGGCATATTGACTTATAATTAATTATTTTCTATATTATTCAGATGATTGGTTTTATATTTTGTATTTTATGTCTACAATCAAGCTGAGCTCACTCGTATACTGTTTCATTATTCTGTAAAACTTTTTTTTATTTTTTAAAATTGAATTATCTGCTTGAAAAATTAGAATCTAATGTTTGTTGTTTTATGCATTAGTGAATAATCCTAAGTAATTATGTTTAATGCATTAGTAATGCTAAATAATTATGTTTATGAAAAGATTTTTTAAAAAATATTTTTATTACCAGTTCAAATGAGTAAACCTATGTGCAGAGTTGTAACTTATTTTGTTACTATTAATATCTAGCATCAGGTAGCATCCTTGTTTAGATAGCTTGCATAAAGAACTAGCAAAATAAACATGCAATAATCTTTGTGTCAAGTTTCACAATATGATACAGCTTACCTATATTTATATTTTAAAATAAATAGAATGGTGATATGCCACTTTGACTGTAAGTGATTATGTCATGGAGGCTATGATGGTAGGTTTGATTTTATTGGAAAATAACTGTGAAACTAGCATGAGGTTGATGGGCAATCTGATATGAAGTGATGCTGCTTGTACACAAAGATAGAGTTCTTAGAAACTCAGATTACTATTTCTTTTTATATTTTAGTTGATAATTTGTAATATCAATTTCTTCTCTTTAGTTGTACAGTCTCAAAACATCAAGAACCCAAGCTAGAAATGAGCAATAAGATAAATGTTTATCTCCCTTTGTCTGGTGCAATATTAAATAGCCAGAGAACTCAAAAGTTCTCTCTCTCTCTATTGCTTGCATTGTAACTAGCCAACACTTTTAAAATAATTTTGGACCAATTACTTTAGGACTATATTCTTGATGCATGTCGGACTGTGAAAGTCTCCAAACTTGATCGACAAAGTCTGCTGGCATCTGGTTGTTGGAAAACCACCAAGAAAAACTCAATGGAAATTTGAGTCATTCTTACCGTATCCACCTCATGTTTTTGTCCAACATAACTTCTCTGATGTCTCTCAATCCTTGCTATACTCTGTTATCTTTCTGTCCATTTGTTCAAGTCTTGTGTAAGCAAATATTAAATGTTTGTGATTGTAAGCATTGGAAAATTTCTGGTTAGTGAAACAGTTGTCCTTGACTTGCAGACTCTTGATTATAACATGTGATGGTTGGCTTCGGAGAGCTCTGCTTGAAATATTGGAGTTCCACTTGAAATGTTGGGGCATATCATCTTTAATGGTTTATTTTTTTTGGTTCACTTTCCTTGTTAATCACCAGTTGAGAGACACTACAGTTGCCAGATAGTCCACATTGGCTTGTCAAAGCAATTTTATTTTCATTTTTGAGATGGCGATAGTATAATCGCAATACAAGAAAGCTTTCATCAGACTCTAATGATTACCACATAATAAAATCAATTCTATAAGATGATCATATTTCCCGCCGTCTCCATTTTTTTTATGTCTCTAATTTTGTAAATCAAAAAGATTTTTTAAAAATAAAAAGATAAGGTGTGGATAACGTTTGTCAGTTTGAGATGAACTATTTGTATTTCAGCACTAAGGGTATCTAATGTTTAGCTCAAATAAAACATGTTCATGTATATATTCATTCACATTTTAATTTCTAACATGGAATCAGCCTGACTCATTGTTGCTGCAAATAAATTGTGACTTTCATTAAATTTGTAAGAAATTATATCTCTACCATGATTGTGGGCACATTTTGAAATGAGCGGCTACGCTTATAATTATAAAGCACATAAGTAGGTGTTCATTCAATCTATTTTTAGCATTACATTTGTGACAAAATTATCTTGATTAGCTGAAATAAAATACGGTACTTGGTGCATGAAAAGTCTAGTTATTTTTATTTTTCCCTATTTCTACGTCCAGTTTCCCACACTAAGCCATGAAACCAGACTCTGGGAATCAATTTTTACCACTTTTTGACTATTTGATTAATGCTGTATTCATTGATAAATTTGAATAAAAGATGTCTCAGAGCACAATGTGCCACATCCCAACCAAGTGCTTCGTCCCCATCCCAGTTTGACGGCAAACAGATAAAAACATGTTGTCATACTCGAAGAATAACTGTTTTAGTGCATAGGCGATGAGGATTTGTTAGCATCCTGTTGGTGCGATAAAACAAGAATGCTAATGCATTGAATGATCAAAGCTATTTGTTCAACAGGGTCTAGGCTTTTTGAAATTTATATGATAGAATTAGCATGTAACCTGAAGGCAAGACTGCAGAGTAATTTTTAATTATGTCTCGTTGGCTAAGATGATAACATGCAAAACTTATCCTGAAATGGTCAACCCACCGGCTGAATACCTCTCTCTCGTACAACCTCCCCCCCCCCCAACCAACTAATTTGTTATACATATAATTTGATGATGTCACCATTTTATCTCCTCTGCTTGATTTGTGCACACATTGATAAGGGAAATAAAAAGTATCCAAAATTACAATCTTTGTTTCTGTACATTGTTGATGTTAAGTGAGTCAGATGAGATCCAGGAACAATTTCATCCAGAGATAATATAATTTTTTTAGACCTAGGGGAGAGAAAGGTAGACGTAAATCAGAGTTACCAGGATTTATTCAGACCAAGAACTACAAGGGGAGAGAAGATATTTGATCTTTTTTCAAAAAAGTTTAAAAAAAAACTATGGTACTAAATAAGTTTGATCTTCTTAAAACGAAATCAATGAGGTTTACTTAGGGCCATGACATCACTCAAATTTTGCCAAATTTTTTTTACACCCGCCCCCCCCT
>CAXITT010000002.1:1977902-2044548 GCA_964033795.1 Lymnaea stagnalis | reverse complement strand
AATTATTTGTATGGGTCATTTTGTCTGTGAATTATTTGTATGGGTCATTTTGTCTGTGAATTATTTGTATGGGTCATTTTATCTGTGAATTATTTGTATGGGTCATTCTGTCAGTGAATTAATTGTATGGGTCATTTTGTCAGTGAATTAATTGTATGGGTCATTTTGTCTGTGAATTAATTGTATGGGTCATTTTGTCTGTCAATTATTTGTATGGGTCATTTTGTCTGTGAATTATTTGTATGGGTCATTTTGTCTGTGAATTATTTGTATGGGTCATTTTATCTGTGAATTATTTGTATGGGTCATTCTGTCAGTGAATTAATTGTATGGGTCATTTTGTCAGTGAATTAATTGTATGGGTCATTTTGTCTGTGAATTAATTGTATGGGTCATTTTGTCTGTCAATTATTTGTATGGGTCATTTTGTCAGTGAATTAATTGTATCAGACCTGTTTACTCTTACCATTTTGGCGTACAATGTACGATTTTGAGGTATAAAACATTATATATACTGTATGTTTATTTTTTACTATAAATATAAGGTACTGAACAATTATGTGATGATATTGTACGATATTAAGAGTTTGAGAGTAAACAGGTCTGTTGTATGGGTCATTCTGTCAGTGAATTAATTGTATGGGTCATTTTGTCTGTGAATTAATTGTATGGGTCATTTTGTCTGTGAATTAATTGTATGGGTCACTTTGTCTGTGAATTAATTGTATGGGTCATTCTGTCAGTGAATTATTTGTATGGGTCATCTGTCAGTGAATTAATTGTCTGGGTCATTTTGTCTGAATTATTTGTATGGGTCATTTTGTCTGTGAATTATTTGTATGGGTCATTTTGTCTGTGAATTATTTGTATGGGTCATTTTGTCTGTGAATTATTTGTATGGGTCATTTTATCTGTGAATTATTTGTATGGGTCATTCTGTCAGTGAATTAATTGTATGGGTCATTTTGTCAGTGAATTAATTGTATGGGTCATTTTGTCTGTGAATTATTTGTATGGGTCATTTTGTCTGTGAATTATTTGTATGGGTCATTTTGTCTGTGAATTATTTGTATGGGTCATTTTATCTGTGAATTATTTGTATGGGTCATTCTGTCAGTGAATTAATTGTATGGGTCATTTTGTCAGTGAATTAATTGTATGGGTCATTTTGTCTGTGAATTAATTGTATGGGTCACTTTGTTTGTGAATTAATTGTATGGGTCATTCTGTCAGTGAATTATTTGTATGGGTCATTCTGTCAGTGAATTAATTGTATGGGTCATTTTGTCTGTGAATTATTTGTATGGGTCATTTTGTCTGTCAATTATTTGTATGGGTCATTTTGTCTGTGAATTATTTGTATGGGTCATTCTGTCAGTGAATAAATTGTATGGGTCATTTTGTCAGTGAATTAATTGTATGGGTCATTTTGTCTGTGAATTATTTGTATGGGTCATTCTGTCAGTGAATCAATTGTATGAGTCATTCTGTCAGTGAATTAATTGTATTTGTCACTTTGTCTGTGAATTAATTTGTCTCTCCATTGAATCTAGAAATTGATTGATTCAATAAAACAACCTTAAATACATTATTCAAATAATTTGATCACTATTTAATTTATACGGGGGGGGGGGGCAATGTTTACAATTTAAGAAAGATGCAGATTTGTGAAAAGATTAAGAATCCTTGGTCTTTTACATGTACTAAAATCACCCCCCCCCCCCCTTTTAGTACAACATTTTTCGTTCAATCTCACTTCCTGTGGTAGCCCTGATTCTATGATTCCCGTCTCCACATTTCGACATAAATTCTCTCGACTGTCAATGTAAACAAACCCTGAGTCCCCTCCTACATGGCGGACTTAAACTTGATCAGATGCCATAACTGGGACCTCGCTTACCTGTACTGATTCTCTGGGGGGATCGTAGTTTAAAAATAAAATAATTATAATTGTTGTATTATAGAATAATGTGAAAAGTGTCTGCATTTTTGGATCATGAAGTGAAATTTCTTCACAAGAATGTTCCACTTTTAATCTGAGGTCACATTGTTTTAACACCCACGCTCCCCTGTCCACACATCATCATAAAAATGTGACCCCCCTCCTTTCTAAACTCGTGAAGTCATTTATGGATGGGCCCTTAAGCATCAAATTGAACCCAGCTATGAACACAGCAATATCAGATGTTGCAAACCTGAAGAGAAAGCTGGGAAAAAATATAAATGAAAGTAAATAGCCATCATTTTAAATGTATCTATGTGCCATTTGAGGATCAACTTGGTGTTGAAATGTCAAATGGGGGGTACCCCCATTATCAAATAGTCATCATACTGAGGCAGTGACTATAGTGAAGGAAGAGCTTGTTTAGCTGATCAAATCGTCATGCGGAGGCAGTGAATATAGTGAAGGAAGAGCTTGTTTAGCTGATCAAATCATCATGCGGAGGCAGTGAATATAGTGAAGGAAGAGCTTGTTTAGCTGATCAAATCATCATACTGAGGCAGTGAGTATAGTGAAGGAAGAGCTAATTTAGCTGATCAAATAGTCATACTGAGGCAGTGAGTATAGTGAAGGAAGAGCTAATTTAGCTGATCAAATAGTCACATTGAGGCAGTGAGTATAGTGAAGGAAGAGCTAATTTAGATGATCAAATAGTCATACTGAGGCAGTGAGTATAGTGAAGGAAGAGCTAATTTAGCTGATCAAATAGTCATACTGAGGCAGTGAGTATAGTGAAGGAAGAGCTAATTTAGCTGATCAAATAGTCATACTGAGGCAGTGAGTATAGTGAAGGAAGAGCTAATTTAGCTGATCAAATAGTCATCATACTGAGGCAGTGAGTATATTGAAGGTACAGCTTATTTAGCTGATCAAATCGTCATACTGAGGCAGTGAGTATAGTGAAGGAAGAGCTAATTTAGCTGATCAAATAGTCATCATACTGAGGCAGTGAGTATAGTGAAGGAAGAGTTAATTTAGCTGATCAAATAGTCATACTGAGGCAGTGAGTATAGTGAAGGAAGAGCTAATTTAGCTGATCAAATAGTCATACTGAGGCAGTGAGTATAGTGAAGGAAGAGCTAATTTAGCTGATCAAATAGTCATACTGAGGCAGTGAGTATAGTGAAGGAAGAGCTAATTTAGATGATCAAATAGTCATCATACTGAGGCAGTGAGTATAGTGAAGGTACAGCTTATTTAGCTGATCAAATCGTCATACTGAGACAGTGAGTATAGTGAAGGAAGAGCTAATATAGCTGATCAAATAGTCATACTGAGGCAGTGAGTATAGTGAAGGAAGAGCTAATTTAGCTGATCAAATCGTCATACTGAGGCAGTGAGTATAGTGAAGGAAGAGCTAATTTAGCTGATCAAATAGTCATCATACTGAGGCAGTGAGTATATTGAAGGTACAGCTTATTTAGCTGATCAAATCGTCATACTGAGGCAGTGAGTATAGTGAAGGAAGAGCTAATTTAGCTGATCAAATAGTCATCATACTGAGGCAGTGAGTATAGTGAAGGAAGAGTTAATTTAGCTGATCAAATAGTCATACTGAGGCAGTGAGTATAGTGAAGGAAGAGCTAATTTAGCTGATCAAATAGTCATACTGAGGCAGTGAGTATAGTGAAGGAAGAGCTAATTTAGCTGATCAAATAGTCATACTGAGGCAGTGAGTATAGTGAAGGAAGAGCTAATTTAGCTGATCAAATAGTCATACTGAGGCAGTGAGTATAGTGAAGGAAGAGCTAATTTAGCTGATCAAATAGTCATACTGAGGCAGTGAGTATAATAATAATAAAGTTCATTTCAAAAACACGCTTCATCCCCAAAGGCTCAAAGCGCGGTACAAAGTCAACAAAAAACATATCTATAATTCACCACATTTAAAACAAACGCTACACTACAAAAACTAATTACAAGCATACAATATCAAAGTCTTTCTAGCCATTTCAACCTGGAGCAACACAGCAACACATAGAAAATAAGGTAGACAATCATCCCAGAAGGTATTTGCGAAATAGATGTGTCTTTAGATCGGTTTTAAAGGACTCCAGTGTCTGGTTGTTTCTAAGATCGACAGGAAGGGCGTTCCAAATTGTTGTACCAGCAAATGCGAAAGTGTGCTTTCGAGAGTTTGCCACTATCGGATGAGCGGAGCTCTCTACTGGGTACATAAGGCGTCAGCAGCTCTTTCAGATAGGACGGCGCCAGGTCATGTAAGCAGCGGTAGCACAAAGTTGCGATTTTGTACTCTATGCGAGCACGCACCGGCAGCCAATGCAACTCTCTCAGAAGTGTTTTTGCATGGTCGAATTTGCGTTTGCGGAGAACTATGCGAGCCGCATTATTCTGTGCTATTTGAATTTTATCCAGGAGCGTAGCTGGAAGACCCACCATGAGAGCATTGCAATTGTAGGAAGAGCTTATTTAGCTGATCAAATAGTCATACTGAGGCAGTGAGTATAGTAAAGGAAGAGCTAATTTAGCTGAATCCTGAGTATTTTAAGGATTTAAACTAAGAATTTTCTGTCTATTGTTTTTTTTGGCAGAATGTGTTTTGTTTAATGGGGTCGTCTTTTCTTGACTAAATCAAACAACCGCGCTCCATATTCTTGAATGATGTGATTCACAGTACCGCTAAGTGTCTTAATTAGACATGAACAAAGAGTATCACTTGAAAAGCCTATGGCTTTTAGAATAATTGAGCAATGAAGAAGTTAGTGACAATAGTGACATAATTAGCGAAGCTGGTTTAAAGTCTTAGTGTCAGATCTGACTCCTCAACAATTAATTACATTTTTTTAAAGGGTACAAAATAATCTTTAAAAGAACAAATTAATTTATTCTTATTTCTTGTACATTAGAATTTAAAATCCTAATGGCAATGAATGCATGCTCTACCAGTTTTAAGCTTTATATAATCAAAAATTTTCAAGGATCAACTCAGCAGACCACAACAGAGTATGAAATTTAGTTTTCATTATTGCATTTATTAACAGAAAGTAAATATTACAATAAATTAAACATCAATATGCACAGTATCTCATCCATAGAATGGTGGCCCTTTTTAAATGACTTTAAGAGATTTTGAAATAAGGTTACACATGAACTATGAACTTCCTTTAAATGATAAAATTCTTAAATAAAGCGTCATCACCCTCCATTTCCATAACAACCTCAGTTGCATCAATAATTACATTTCTTACTCATCTATAAAAAATATATAAATAAACAGAACTGAAACTATTTATTCAAGGTTTATTTGCGAGGGCCGTTATTTAGCCTCAATACTTGGTAAGACTACGATATGAGGCTGAGTGGACGGTCTACTTTCGTCACCACAATCTTGAGTATTTCTATAAGTGAAAAAATGTATAAAACATAAATTCACTTGGGTTGAGTATAAAAACTGACATATAAAAACTAAAAGCACAAAAATTGGTTGATACAGAAGTTCATTTAGATTGAGTGTAAAACTAACTTAAGTGTTTCAGAATATTGTTTGCCATTATAAAAAAAGTATAATTATTTTTATGATCTCAATATTTAAAGCAGATTAAAAACTTAGACTTGAATGTTCACCTCAAAAGTGGTTCAGGGAGCAGTAGAACATCTGCAGGAATCAAACCCAAATCATTTTCTGACATTATCTGGTCTTCTGCAAGTCAAGCAAACCAATGAAATTTGATTCTTTTGAAAAGTCCCAGTTCCAATATTTTCATTTCAAAGAGTTTAAGTGAACTTTAAGGTCACAGCATAAGTAATCCAATTAATGGGATGCATAATATTTCTGTTCCCTCAATTTTCTTTCCAGAGAAGTGTTATATTTGTTGATTATGCCTGCTACAGATTTCAACTCTCAATAGATTACATTATCCAGCCAGAACTTACCATCAGTAGAAAACATGGCTGTACCCCGACCACTAGGCGCAGATACTGTGTAAGATATGCAGTCTTTCTCCTGACTTTGAGAACCACCTCGTTTATTCCTTTTTCCTATATCAGGCTTTTTTTTTTTAAATAAAAGGGAACAAAGTTGTTGTAAAGCAAACCTGTCAATTGCGTGACATAAAACTGTCAAATGCGTGACAGAAAACTGTCAATTGCATGACATAAAACTGTCAAATGTGTGACAATTGTAAAAATTAAAAAAAGACAAACTTAATCATTTAAAGATGTATAAATGTTTGTAAAGAAATATGTTAAAAATAACTGATACATACAAAATGTATTACATAAAAAGTTGACTGATCGTACCAAAGGTTTCTTCAAAGGGGGTGAATGTTCTTTTACTGGTGATACACCAGATGGCATGTCAACCTGCATTAGGGAAATATAATAAAAATGAAACTACAAAATTTAATGTATCTCTGTTTTAACATTCAGAATATTTTAATAGAGTAAATGTGGTGGTATTAGAATGATCAGAGACAAAGGGTAAGCAAAAATGTAGACTTGCCTTTGATTAATTTTGGCTGGAGTTGCCTCAAACTGATCCCTGTACATCTTCCCTACTTCAGAGGCACATTGCCTCAAACTGATCCCAGTACATCTTCCCTACTTCAGAGGCACATTGCCTCAAACTGATCCCAGTACATCTTCACTACTTCAGAGGCACTGTACCTCAAACTGATCCCAGTACATCTTCCCTACTTCAGAGGCACATTGCCTCAAACTGATTCAAGTACATCTTCACTACTTCAGAGGCACATTGCCTCAAACTGATCCCAGTACATCTTCCCTACTTCAGAGGCACATTGCCTCAAACTGATCCCAGTACATCTTCACTACTTCAGAGGCACATTGCCTCAAGTTGATCCCTGTACATCTTCCCTACTTCAGAGGCACATTGCCTCAAACTGATCCCAGTACATCTTCCCTACTTCAGAGGCACATTGCCTCAAACTGATCCCAGTACATCTTCACTACTTCAGAGGCACATTGCCTCAAACTGATCCCAGTACATCTTCCCTACTTCAGAGGCACATTGCCTCAAACTGATCCCAGTACATCTTCCCTACTTCAGAGGCACATTGCCTCAAACTGATCCCAGTACATCTTCCCTACTTCAGAGGCACCATCAAGTCTTTTAAAAAAAAACATCATGTTCAATGACATCTTTGAATTCCTTAGAATTTCTTCTTCTGAGTTGGAGCAGGGATTATTTAACTTAAATTTCATTTGAGAATCAATGCAAAGTTACAAGGGGCTAGGCCAACGTTCATCATCTCCCTCGTTTGAGAATCAATGCAAAGTTACAAGGGGCTAGGCCAACGTTCATCATCTCCCTCGTTTGGGAAATAAGGAAAAAGGTCCAGGCCAAGTTACATCCCTTGCAATGATCTTAGAGATGAATGTTGGGTTGTTCATCAACTCGCAAAGATCATGGCACACATCACACTTCTGCTTCTGATACAGTATCAAAAGTCATGGAACAAACTTGGTAGCAATTCATCTTTTTGTGTGTCTTCTGTTAGGATCTTTTGGCAGACTCCATAACTGACTCCAGTCATATGACAAAGATTCTGCATTGTATTACAGGGGTCCAGTTGATTAAGTTTCTCAACTTTTTCTTGTGATCTCTGATCTCCCTGAAAGTTTGTCGTCTTAAAAAGACTCTGTAATGCCCTTGACATGTGCATACCATTCGAAAACCCACTCTTGTCAAAAGCCAAATGAAGCATTAGAAGGTTTGCAGATTTGCAGAGTTTATTGCAAACTTCATGTATTCAGGTCTTTTTAATTTATATGATACAAGATCTCCAAGCAAGCTTAAAACAAGGTTACAAAAATGTGTAAAAACTTTTCGCTAATGTAATCATTTAACAGTGTAGACACAGCAATGCAATCTAGGAACTACCCAATGCAACTTTGAATGATGCAAATATGTAAATTAATGTGATATGAAAAGCTATTTATATCAAACCTTGGTTTCACGGTCTCAGTCATTATAAATCCCAGAAATTTACATCGTACTGGCGAAGGAAAAAAATCAGTTTTGTGGCGGTGATATGAACATTAGAGATTAGAGTAAGTGTTAACAGACCATAATGCCAGTAAGGGTTGAGGGATTTCTTACAGAATAACTGACAGCAGCATGGTGTAGTTGGGCTGCCTGTCTCTGAAGGGTCTGTCTCAAGTAACTTTCATCCTTTAAGGCATGCATGCTGATATCAAGATAGAGAGAAAATAAAAATAGTAAACGGCTGTCAAGTTATTTCAATTACAAATTGAATTTTTCAGATAAGAGGACTTATTTGTAAATAATACTTTACAACTAATTATCTCATTTTTCAAACCTTGTTACGTTAAATAAATAAGACAATTTTAATTTTTTCTTTTTGATACCTACAACTCTTTTTATCTGATTGAACAAGGCAAAGTCTTATCTAGAAAAGGAATTGATGAGAAAAAATATCTAAGAATCTTGACAAAATAATAGCAGAATTGATTTCTACCTTTGTTGGAGAATAGCAAATTTCTTTTCCCACATATGATGTGTCTTTTCCAGTTCTCCTTGGAGTCTAACAGTATTAAAAGAAGAATGAAGATTACAAATTATAAGAAATGTTAAGTGGCTGCTAGGAAAAAAACAGAACAAAGTGTCTGCACGTCCGGCGACCGAACGAATAAATTCTCCATATATTCGTCCGGCGACAAAGTCACATGACTGCTGTAACAAAATTGGGAGAGATATTTGTCCGTCAGACTTATCACGTGACCGCTAATAATCGATCAGAATAAAAAAAATGGCATCGGAGATGCATGTGTGCAACGGGTTTACTTCATTTCAACAAATCAGGGGGGGGGGGGGGGGAAAGAAAAAAAAAAGAAAAAATGGGGGGGGGGGGGAGGGGGAAGGATAATAAAAGGAAGAAATACTGAGAGAGAAAGGATAAAAATGATAGTGAGGGTGATAAATAATTAAAGCGGTGAGGTCGATAGTTCATAAAGAAATAGACCCTATATCTTAATATAGGGCCAATATAGTGTGCTGTTAGGGTAGCCTACTTCTCACCCAATATTAATGGCCCTAAATAAAACTTTTTTGACAGTAGATCTATTGAAAGCCAACTGGGTCTTATTTTGTTTGGTTCATTGTTACGCACTGACTTGTATTGGGAGAAATTAATCTCCTATTTTAATTTTAATTTGGCTCGTTGTAAACAGTGCCTAACAAAGGACGATACCATAGAATCAACAATATTAAAGATACGACACCCAAAACAGTTTCTAGTTACAATTAATAAGATTTATTAATTCTTAAGATAATTACAAAAGTAAAGAAAATATAATTACAATCTTCAACTTACAGTATGGTAGATCTCGTACCGGTACACAGTTAATACAGTTAGAATAATGTGCCAATGAATAATGATGAAATGCGAAAATAAACACATATATAAGAACACAAAGAATAATACACGTCTCGTGAAGTTAATAAAAGCTATCTGAATCTCCGTCTCTCCGTACGTGCCTGTCAATTTCTTATATAGGTGGGTCTACCGACGCCCAAGCCCTGCCTTCAAGAAGCTATCCAGCATTTCTAGAACAATCACAATCATTCTACAAAATACTATTTAGAACAGATTAATTATTTTTAGTGGCTGGCGGCATAAACACGACAGATCAAACGACTAAGCCACACCCCCCTGTGAACACAGCGTCTCATGCGGGGTCAATCAGAGGGCACGCACGAGAAAAATTATGTAAACAAGCTCTATATAACATTCATATTTTAAATTTAGGCTACTAGGTAGAGCTTTATAAGATATTTAAACCAAGACATCGGACTTTGTTTTGTTTTTTTTGATGAGTCAGATTCAAATAGACTACTTGTATTATAATATTTTTAATTCAAAGTCAAAAGCTTATGATACACTTTATGTATCTCAGAGCATTTGAAAATTTTAACATATTCGGTATTTATTTATTATCTAGGGATCGGCTGACTAACATATATACACAATATTGGTATATCTTATGCAATGCAACTATTTTGCCGGTGACCTCTGGACACATGACGTGTCTGCCGGAATAATAACACCCACAAGTCGTCCGGTGGTCACGTGATATGCCCGCTGGAAGAATATCCCCCGCACTATTTGTCCAGTTACCCGATGTGTAGACACTGCCTAAAAAAATCAGCCATGAACCAAAAAAGATAAATAAAATTTAATAAAAACAATAATGTAATTACAGCAAATTTATTAAGACATTATCTAATAATTGTTTTATATGGATGGGCACATACTGAACTAGTAATTATCTTCCAAGCAATTCAAGTTTGTTAATGATGCTAAAATATTTTAAATTTAAACCATTTCTCAAGTGTTACAAAATCATGCCTAGCTTTGGGGGACATTAAACAAATAGATATATATCTACCAGGTATCTAAAGTAATGACCATCATTATCTGCTAGTAATCTAAATTACCTGAGTATTTCAGATCTCAGTTTCTCTTCCATTTCTTTTACAGCTTTTGTGTCTACAGACTTGCTATTCAAAGAATTGTTTTTGTCTTTTTCCTTGAATTTAATGAATATGTTTAAAATACAATTTTTTTTTCATTTTATGATTTCAAAGTAAGAGTTAAATTTTATGACTACTTCTAAAACTTTTTCTCTAAGACTAAGATCTTCTCTTTTATAGTATTACTAAATAGCAATCTTGAAAATGCTTTAATGGTGGTAGATTTGCATTAATGTAAGATTGTTGCACCAGGATGAAGGTATCAATCTCTGCTACGACACATAAATAAGTCAATATAATTCATTAATTACAATATTAAATAAATAGGAACTCATCATTTTTTCACCTTTGTTAATTGAGATTCAAGATTAGCAATTTTTTCTTGTAATTGTTTGAGCTTTGTTTGATCTCCACTCTGTGTTTTAGAAGATTCTTCTTTCATTTTCACCATGGCCTTTTCAAGAAGAAAAAGTGGTGTAACTTAATTAACATGAGATAAAATAAGTTTTTTCCTTTTTAACTGTATTTTTAATCTAAAAACAGTTTTAAGTCAATGATTTTTAAAACGGTTCATCTGATCCCTACCTCTTCTCTGGCCAAGCGAATTTGTTCATCCATCAGTCTTTTCATTTCATCCTTCTGCTGCCCAAGCTTATAGAAAAAAAAAGAAATTTTTAAAAATATTTTGTAAAAATTAAATCTCTCACAAAAAATATTTTGCATTAAAATAAAGATATATATGGTACATCTATCTCACAAACACTTATAATTTGTGACTAACCATCTTTCTAGAAGTTTCTTTTTCTCTGGAAGCTTCATTTGCCATCTCCATTTGCTCATGCCTCATCTAAGTTTCAACAAATAATTTTGGTGAAATGGTTAATTAGTTAAATGACAAAAGCATCACCTAAATAAAATGTTATGAAGTAAAATATAATTTTAACTGATTAGCTATGAGATTGAAAAACTGGCTGAGGCTGAATTAAATCTAGGTCATGTTGACTATGATACTAACGTTGGCACTACCAGCGGCTCGTGGCCATAAAAAAAGACATGCCCTGCCGCTCCCAGTGGCTTATGGTAGTTAACCAGTTAATGACATAAATTATGTGATGATTTAAACTGTCATTCAAACTTTAAAAAACCTATTAAATATGAATAGCGCTTAAAAATTGATATTTTTTAGTTTATTGTTTCAGTCGACAAACCCATTGAAAACAAAGGGAGTCACAACCCATGCGTTTATACGAACTAAGTATAAATGGACAGATTAAACTATGGACAATTTGTTATTGGTCTTTTATGTTTGACTTGACCCAAAAACAGGCATTCAGCCTTTTTGATGGTTCTCCCCATCTTCATCCCCACCCAACTATCACGTACCATCTCCACAACCACCTATCACCCACCATTTCCACAGTCAACTACCACCTACCATCTCCACAACCACCTATCACCTACCCTTTTCTCAGGCAACTACCACCTACCATCTCCACAACCACCTATCACCTACCCTTTTCTCAGGCAACTACCACCTACCATCTCCACAACCACCTATCACCTACCCTTTTCTCAGACAACTACCACCTACCATCTCCACAACCACCTATCACCTACCCTTTTCTCAGGCAACTACCACCTACCATCTCCACAACCACCTGTCACCTACCCTTTTCTCAGGCAACTACCACCTACCATCTCCACAACCACCTATCACCTACCCTTTTCTCAGGCAACTACCACCTACCATCTCCACAACCACCTATCACCTACCCTTTTCTCAGGCAACTACCACCTACCATCTCCACATCCACCTATCACCTACCATTTTCTCATGCAACTACCACCTACCATCTCCACAGTCTTCAATCCACTTCCTAGGTAAATGCCTCAGCAACCCAATTCTTCCAACCCCCTAACACTGCTCCCCTCCTACTCCCTACCTCTCGCCACCATCCCCCACCCATTCCACACTACCTTCCAGTGGCCCTACATAATTTATACTCTAAAAAAAAGCAAGGATAAAAAAGCACAAAAATAATTTAAAATCATCTTTACGGAATGCATATAAGTGTAAAATTTAGTAGTTGATTTTCATTATGTGACACACGGAGCCCATTAAATTAAAAATCTTATCATAATAATTATTTGGAAACATTCATTTATTTTAAAAAAACTTTTTTTAAAATCAATATTTCAAAATAAGAATAAGACTGTTGTCATGATCATGTTAGGTCTACATTCCTGGAGCACTATGATAGTGCATCTATTACATAGTCATATCTAAAAGTAAGTTTAAATTCGCCCGGGGTCATCCCCATCAAAGGGCCAATAGAATGGACACACCCACCATTCTAGTGGAGAAGATAAACAAAAATTAGTTACAATACCATAGGAATACTAAATATAATCAAATTTACCTGTTCTACCATGATGTTACTTCTTTCCAATTGCTCTTTAAGAAAATCAAGATCTGTATCTGATGAATGACCAGAAAGATTTTAAGACTTTTAGTTGTATGTAGGCCTACAATATATTGAACAAAGTGAGATTCTTTTAAGGCTGCACAAACATCATTTTAATCGTTACTATTATTTGAATAAGTAATATGTGCTGGGTGGCCGAGCGGTCTGTACTGGGTGGCTGAGCGGTCTGTACTGGGTGGCTGAGCGGTCTGTACTGGGTGGCTGAGCGGTCTGTACTGGGTGGCTGAGCGGTCTGTACTGGGTGGCTGAGCGGTCTGTACTGGGTGGCTGAGCGGTCTGTACTGGGTGGCTGAGCGGTCTGTGCTGGGTGGCTGAGCGGTCTGTGCTGGGTGGCCGAGCGGTCTGTGCTGGGTGGCCGAGCGGTCTGTGCTGGGTGGCCGAGCGGTCTGTGCTGGGTGGCCGAGCGGTCTGTGCTGGGTGGCTGGGCGGTCTGTGCTGGGTGGCTGAGCGGTCTGTGCTGGGTGGCTGAGCGGTCTGTGCTGGGTGGCTGAGTGGTCTGTGCTGGGTGGCTGAGCGGTCTGTGCTGGGTGGCTGAGCGGTCTGTACTGGGTGGCCGAGCGGTCTGTACTGGGTGGCTGAGCGGTCTGTACTGGGTCAAATCAAAAAGCTGGATCTCGAGTTTAATCCCCACCAAAGCCTAGAGAAACAAAAACTTCCCCAGCACCCCGGGTGGATGGGACTTGTTAACCTTGGATGGCAACTCATCTAAGACCAGCACCTGGGGTGGATGGGACTTGTTAACCTTGGATGGCAACTCATCTAAGACCAGCACCCCGGACGGATGGGACTTGTTAACCTTGGATGGCAACTCATCTAAGACCAGCACCCCGGGTGGATGGGACTTGTTAACCTTGGATGGCAACTCATCTAAGACCAGCACCTGGGGTGGATGGGACTTGTTAACCTTGGACGGCAACTCATCTAAGACCAGCACCCGTGGTGGATGGGACTCGTTAACCTTGGATGGCAACTCATCTAAGAGATGGAAAACTCAGAATTCTAACCCAGAGATGGAGTCCCATAGGCGGATAACATTTACACAATGAAAATTGCAGCAACTGCTGCGACGCTACTGGTGCCATGCTGTATCATCCACATGATATTCCCTTGGGTTATCCAGGTTTGTGGAAAGAGGCGATTTGCTGTCTAGGGAAACCAGCTTATCATCCTAAAGAAAAAAAACCCAGGCCTTGTGATTTCTTCCCGCCAAGTCTATCAAATCGGCACATTGTAACCGACAGATGGCAGAGACATATGTGT
This sequence comes from Lymnaea stagnalis, assembly GCA_964033795.1. Lineage (NCBI taxonomy): Eukaryota > Metazoa > Mollusca > Gastropoda > Lymnaeidae > Lymnaea > Lymnaea stagnalis. The sequence continues at coordinate 2,030,324 of CAXITT010000002.1, read as the reverse complement.
GCTGTAAATAAAATCTAAAAAATATTTAATAATTTTAATAATCTGCGGTAAGCATATCACAAGTACTCAAGAAGTGCATATTTTAAGTACTAACAAAGAGCATTTCTCAAGTACTTATGAAATGGATATCTCAAGTACTCACAAAGTGCATTTCTCAAGTACTTATGAAGTGGATATCTCAAGTACTCATGAAGTGCATATCTCAAGTACTCACAAAGTGCATATCTCAAGTACTCATGAGGTGCATATCACAAATACTCACGAAGTGTTGAAATTTCCTCTTCTTTGATCTCTAAGGCCTCTTCTAATCTGCTGATCTTTTTATCTGACATTTCTTGCTTTTGCTTTGCTTCTTCAAGCTGTTCCTGAACAGCACTGAGCTGTTCTTCCAGGTCCTCTTGAGGCTTATGAAAGTTCAAAATAAGTTAATAAATTTGATTTATGCTATAATATTTTTTTTAAAACTTAGTAAAAATGATTTGCTAAGTAATTTGAGTATGGTTATACATACATATATATGGGGGCTAAATAACCTCAGGAAATCTGGTACACTGCTGTTTAGTTTGATTTTGTAATGTATTACCTGATTTTCATCTTTGTGTTTAATTAGTGAAGTGTGTTTAATTAGTGAAATATGTTTAATTAGTGAAGTGTATTTAATTAATGAAGCATGTTTAATTAGTGAACTGTGTTTAATTAGTGAACTGTGTTTAATTAGTGAACTGTGTTTAATTAGTGAACTGTGTTTAATTAGTGAACTGTGTTTAATTAGTGAAGTGTGTTTAATTTTTAATTAGTGAAGTGTGTTTAATTAGTGCTAACTTCAGTGGTTCAGAATGGAGCTGGAACATTGTTCATTTAAGTAGAAAATTAAATTGGAAAATACATGGTTATATCAATTATAGCAATGCAGATTTTAAAAAATGAATATGAAATATTTGATAAACTGTCATTTGAGCAAGAAGTTAAATGCTGTGATGTGTGAGACACTGTAATTTGAGCAAGAAGCTAAATGCTGTGATGTGTGAGACACTGTCATTTGAGCAAGAAGCTAAATGCTGTGATGTGTGAGACACTGTCATTTGAGCAAGGGGCTAAATGCTATGATGTGTGAGACACTGTCATTTGAGCAAGAAGCTAAATGCTGTGATATGTGAGACACTGTCATTTGAGCAAGAAGCTAAATGCTGTGATGTGTGAGACACTGTCATTTGAGCAAGGGGCTATATGCTGTGATACGTGAGGCAGTAACAAGTGTACTAAGTTTGACCAAAGTTGACAAACAGCCTTTAAGAAATTTAGGTCTATTTGTCTCATCTACCACAGATGAGTTTTCCGTAGGGATATGTCATGTGTTTGTGATAAAGTTCATCTAAAACAAATTTAAGAACATAAAACACACTACACTAGATGATATTGTAAATGATCTTTACAAATGTTTTCTGGTGAGATCTTTGCTTGTGTGATCTGTGTGAGGAGTTTAAAAGAAAATACTTAAAATAAATGCAGTACACAAGACAACATTCAACAAGATATTACATAGTCCAGCATATTTTTACCATAGTGTTGCAGAGGTTTACTTGTGTATTGCTATATATTGACATAAGGGAAATAAATTGAAAGATAATATTTTAAAGTAATTTTACCTACAAAATGTAAATATTCATTTGAGGTAAGTTGGTATTTCTGATATAATCCCCATTATTCATTGATAGTGACACAGTCATAATATAAAAATTGTGTAAGGGTTTGAAGAGTAGTAAAACCATTGGGTGTGCTACGGGATGAAAGGTTTTAAAAAACCACTGATATAGAAAATATTATCATGATTATTTTATATGTAATTAATATGTATGTCTATAAAATGTTTAGTCATTTGTTTAAAAGGCAAGCAGCTAAAAAATCCATTACAAAATATATACAAATTTTTGAAAAAGTTATTAGTACATTTCAATCTGTTATAGTAATGTTTTTTTGTTCCTTTTAAAGTAACACTGACATTAAAATTCATAGATAAATCTTTAAAAAATCATTAATTTAAATCCATTTAAAACCTAATTGTGTCACCTACAGTGGCATCTAACGTCCTGTTCAAACCTAAGTGTGTCACCTACAGTGGCATCTAACGTCCTGTTCAAACCTAAGTGTGTCACCTACAGTGGCATCTAACGTCCTGTTCAAACCTAAGTGTGTCACCTACAGTGGCAGCTAACGTCCTGTTCAAACCTAAGTGTGTCACCTACAGTGGCAGCTAACGTCCTGTTCATAAATCTCTCATCTTCATCATCTTGACTCTGCATTTGTTGCTGCTGTAACTGCGTCTTCAACATTTGTATTATTCCTTCATTCCGAATAATTGTTGCTTGCATCTCCTTAAATTTTTCTTCTCTATCAGCGGTGTCATTTTTCTGCTTTGAACGCTCCCTTACCATTCTTGACTGTAGATTTTTCTGAAACCATTTAGTTTATAGGGTAATAAATGGAAGGACTGCGTTCAAGCTGTGTGAAGGAAATAGTAGAACAACGTACGTTGGGGTCTTGAAACAGGGAGAAAGGACAATAAAAGAAGAACATTCAGCTAAGAATCTTCCTCAGCAGACAGGACAACTGAAGAAATGACAAGAACTAGAAAGTAGTTAAAAACGTAAGTGTTAGCCAATAATGTTATTGCAGGAAGTTGGGTTATTCAAAACCAAGATTACAAGATTAATCTTAGCCAAACCGTTCTTCTTTTATTGTCCTGTTCTTCAATTTCAAGCGTCCACATACCTTGTTCTTCTAGTTTATATGAACCAGTTAAACCTTTAGTATATGTGAATGAGTTAAATCATTTTTCATTAGATGTGAATAAAAAATTGTCAACTTTCAAAATAATACAAATTTAATATTATGCTTTAAATAATTATAGAGTTTTTGCAAAATAGTTTACTATTGTATTTGGTTTGAATTATTAACATATTAATGATTATAACAAAATTGGAACACATCAAAATAATACAAAATCTTTCAAAACTGGCTTACACTATAATGAACAGAAAGTCTTGATATTGCATCAGCAAGTTGTTGTCGAAAAGCTTTGCGAAGAGAGTTCACTCTCTAAAATGCAAAAGAGGTAAAACGGTTATGGATAATACATCTTTTGAAGCTTTTATATTTAGGCTGATGTGTGTTAATAAATCTTTAAAAAATAAATGTACTTTATACATACATCTTGATGATTTTTTTCAAGTTCTACAACTCGTTCATTGATTCTGCAATAACTGAAAAGGGAAAATAAAAACTCAATATTATGGCAATAATTAAAAGACCATATGAGAGACCAAATAAATAAATCAAAAATAAACAATGACCGATAGAGAGTTATCCTTAAATGAATAATATTATTTATTCCCCTGGATTTGAATTTTACTTACAGCTCTAAAGATTTTTCTTGGAGTTTTGCCTCATGATCAGCTTGCATTACATGTTTGGTCAAATTGATATCTCTTCGAAGATTAGCTGAATCCTGCAACACCATCAAATTTTGAATAAGATTCATTTTTAAAATTGATTTCTCATGAAACAAACTTGATTAAATAAAATAATTATAACTGATCTGTAATGTTTGTAAGCACAATCTTATCAAATGCTTAATTCTGCTCTGTTGCTAAAGTCACTGTAGTTTTTAATATTTTGTGAACAAGAGAGGGAAAATTTGCTTACGCTATAAATTTATAAGCAATAGTTCTTAGTATATAACAATTAGTTTTAAGAAAGTAAACAGCACTTGATTTCCTCATTTTATTATGATTGAAATTTGTAAATTCAAACTACACTAAATTACACAGACTAAAAGGTTGATCGAGAACTTTTGTTTTAAAAGGTTGATCACACATGCTTTTCAAAAAAAGCCTCACCTTTTATTGCCTTGATCTCTAAGTTAAATTTAGCATTAATATTGAGCACTTTACAAATCTTTCTTTGCATTTTGTTAAAAATGAAGGTGTCATGATGCTAAATGAGTAAAAAGGTAGGTCATGAATACTGTAGTTGATGCAAAGAAAATTTACTTCTATGAAAATTTCTAATATGAATTCTACTTGCTAACCTTTAGCAAAGTTTGCAAAACTTGTGTCAAATCTTTCAAGTCAATAATTTCAGTGACATCAGTCTGTGACGCTCTATCAAGACTAAAAAATCCAATCTTGGCCTTGTCTGACAACGACGGCCTGGCAGAAATAGGAAACTATTAAAACCAGTCAATGAGTACTAAATATGACGCTCATGACCTAGATCATTTCCACCAGTTTCTTACCCTAAAGTATGAACAGCCAGTTTTTGCCAGCCAAGATACTCATGTCTGTTAAGTTGTACAGAAAAGTGACAATTTCAAATTTTTCCAAGTATGGTAATGTATATGTATATAATGAAAAATACTTACACAAATGATTAAAATGTGACAAAGTGTGACAAAACAACTTCGTTTGAAAAAAAAACAATAACACCAACCAGCAGATGTGTTTTGTGGGTATTTTTTTAAGTACAGACTTTCCTCAATAAACATAGGATAACATTTTGAAAAAAAAATGAATTTGTTGATATAACAATGCTAATCTCAGTTTTGCATAATTTTGTTACATCAATTTAGAGATTAGATTGCATATTTATCATAACAAATTGGTCTTAATGAGGAATCACTGAAAAATTGTTCTATAATTTATTTGAGCTGGGATTTTTTTTTAACATATATAATATATGGCTAATATTAGGCTAAGTGACTGAAATTCTTAGGGTAGTAATGTATTTTTGTGTAATAAATAAGAGGCCAGTAACTAGTTATCATATTTAAGTGTTCTTAATTATAAATTTGTTATCTATCCTTCTGAGGTAACTTTCAAATATGTTGTAGTTAGGATGCACAGAATGACAGAAAGCCAGGAGTAGGCACAGGAAATTTGTATAGGAAATTGGAGTCAGCACAGAAGAATCTGAGTTTTTAAGTTTTATACGTTGGCTGTGAATGGTTACCATATACAACATATTGCAAACGGTAAATTATGATAATTTATTATATTGACTCTACTGGGTTTTTAAACCTCTAATTAAAATATGATTATTATTATTATTGTTAGTGGTCTTATATAGCGCGGTCCCCCAGCCTAGGGCTGGGCTCACTGCGCTGTACATAAAAATATTAGAAAACATAATCATGACGGTAAAAAATAACAGACATTTATTTAATTAAAAAATACAGCTATAACAACAAAACAAATGTATATTAACCCCACCCACCCCAGAACTTTTACATGTCAAGCCATGGACAGCAACCAGCAGCATCGTTTATCGGCTATTGGGGGAATCAGTCTAGATAGTAGAGTTTAAAGAGATGTGTTTTGAGTGCAGTTTTGAAGGCCTGCATGGTCGGTTGATTGTGGATGTGTAGAGAAAGAGCATTCCATTGTTTGCGAGCGCAGAAAGAGAAAGATCGGTCACCATATGTTTTAGTGCGTGTCTGTGAATAGACAGTAAGAAGTTCAGTAAGATAGGAAGGGCAGGAACCAGAGAAAAAGTGGTGACATAGAATAGACAGCTTGTAATCAATGCGTGCCTGTATGGGGAGCCAATGAAGTGAGTGAAGTAGTGGAATGACGTGACCACGTTTCTTTGCCTTTAGAACTAACCTAGCAGCTGAGTTTTAAACTTTCTGAAGTTTTTATATGAAGTGCTTAGGTGAACCTGACAGAAGAGAGTAACAATAGTTAAGACCAGAGAGAACAAGAGCACAGACTAGTGTTTTTGTTGCGCTCACTGTGAGGTAGTGATGGATGGAGCTGATCTGACTGATAGCGGTGTACACAGAGCAACAGATGTGAGAAATATGATTATTGAGAGACATGTTGTCAGAAAGAATGTAACCAAGATTCCTAGCAGAGGATGTGAACTCTATATCGGAACCACCTTCTTGAAATGAGATGGGGAGAGCTGAGTTAGAGGATGATTCATGATTGTGCATGAAGAGCGCTTCTGTTTTGTCATCGTTTAGCTTTAACTTGCTGAGAGTCATCCATGACTTGACATCACCAATGCACTTTTGCAAGGTGTGGATACCAGACTTGACAAGAGAGGGTTGGGTATGCTTGTATAGTTGCATAAAAATATTCTTGTTTAAATTACTTCTAAGTTCACTCTAAAACACAAGGTATCAAATATTTTGATGTAAATATTGGTAATAATAGAATCTATATCGGCATCCTTCCGTCTCGTGAGACGATGGTGCATCACCGTTTGGTTTGGTTGCACTCTAATCTCCACGCACCCAGTGGAGAAGGCAGGCCATGACGGGATAGCACCTATTTGACTGGGGGCTGCCCAGTTTGAGGCGGGCGGTAGCTGTCCAGTGAGACATTGGTAGTCTCTCCCACCGTCGGAAGCAACCCCTGGCGCCTAGCTCTACGTCAATTGAGCGTTTGGCTTATAATGAGTGTCCTCTCCAGAGGTGATGCAAGCCTGGGCGGGTATTATGGAGAATTAGCTGCTGCCCATACAGCATATCCACCCTCTCCACGTCAATGGTGTAACCAAGGGAACGACTTGCGTCGATGCGGCTTGGCTGCCGTTGGCGTCGCAGGAGCTGCCGGTATGTACATAAGAGTCTTATGTATAGACCGCCTGTAGGTGCTCCATTTCCTGATTTTCTGTCAGGGTTTGCTCCCTTAGCCTTTCCCGAAGGGTATAGGCACAAGGCAGCAGAGGATTTTTGAAGTTGGAGTTTCCTTCTCCTAGCCAAGGTTTTAACGAGCATCATCTACCCGAAGGGGTGCCAGCACCAGGATTCGAACCCGTGACTGATTGAAATTTATTTTTAAGTCTTGGTACCGCAGCGCAGCGCACTATCACTTTGACCACCGCGCCCCCCCCAATAGAATATAATAATAGAATATTTCCTAAGTATCTGCATCTTCAGACATTAATAAGGGGGTGTGGCCCACTCCAAGACAAAATTAGCTGAGCGACCTTATGGTAATGCAGGTTATTGGGACAAGCGTAGCGAATGTCGGACACGACCTACATCAATGAGAATGGGCATACATATACATCAATATATGATGCTTTATTAACTTTATAGAAATTAATATGAAAGACATGATATTAAAAAGCTATGAATTTCTAAAACTCAGGTCGATCAAAAAAGGCAAAACAATATGTTGGCATATAGTTTGTAGGTCAAGATGTCCCCTTTTGTGGCCCTATTGTGAACATGTGGAAGGATACCACAATTTTATGACAAAATAGACATTTTATTAATGGAAAAGCACCAACATACAAAAGTTAAAAACTCAGATTTCTTCTGTACTGATGCCCATTTCCCATACAAATTTTGATGTAGTCTCACTTGCTTTACCGAAGCGTCTACACTTAACTTTTAAAATTAAATTTAACTTAAGACTTAATTCTTAACAAACAATGATTATCATTCATTCATTATGTTAAAAAATGTTTTCAGCTTTTAAAAGTAAATTAAGTGTAATATACACACACCGGAACATATCAGAATTTTTTCCAGAGGTCCCATAAATTGACATGATATGCTTTTGTAGATCTTGCTCTGCCTTATGATATGCATAGTTGTCGTCATTTTCACCTCTACTATCGTCAAACACAATTATTTCCGCCATTATTGTTGTGTGTAGCAACAAAACGGAAGTTAAAAAAGAATACCGATTCTTCAAACAAATTAGTGGAAAAATTAAGATTTTCGTTTAAATTAATTTGTTAGAAATCAATCACTTTTACATTTAAATATTACTATGATAAAAAAACTGATTTGATATATGAGGATAAATTAAACATGTGAGCTTCAAATTATGACAACTTGAATTATTGTTACACTGATGAGCCGAGCGGACATACAATAAATGATACTTGTTTTTATTGTTACAAAGAAACATGTCTGCCACCGTTGCTCAATTATTGAACAGATTTTTATTTAGAAATTGAGTAGGGTATATGATATAGCTCTAACTCTAGGCATGTTGTAATCTGCGCCTCAAGAATTCATTATTTAAACTTGCGTTATTTTCAATCAGGAACCAAACAATGGAAGATATCTCTAGCCTTGCAAAGAAAACAAACAAATCAAGAAGAGAAACTGCGGTACTAAATTTAAATATTAAATGACTAAACTTAAACTTTCATTTATTTTTTATTATTTTTAATTATATCATACATGCCTATACTTTCACAATAATCGCAATGGCATTAATTAGAGAGACCATCCAATAATAATGTCACATTTCTATGGGAAGTCGTAAATTCTTCTTCTTTATATTTATATTAAGGGCCCTCGATCAATTTATTGATCATTTTGTGATAATTTTATTTTTATCATAATGTGTGACACAGCAAGGCGCAAGGGTTCTTGTTTGTTGGTAAATTTAAATGTTGGTTTGTCGCACCACTAATTTCCCACCTCCGCCATCTTGGTTGCCATGATCTCACCAGAGGTCATGGTGGCTGTGTACAAAATATTAGTATAAAAATCACTTCTGTTAAAATGGGGAGGGGAAAAAGAGAGAATGTGCTGGTGTAGCTATTTAAAAAAATAATTTCAGCTGGTACATTAATTTTGTTGCAAACGAAACTACTTTATTAAAGTTACCAGTATCCTTCAAGATAGCTCAAGTCCCAAAGTCAAAGACCTGCAGTCGCTCCCTTTCCTAGAGTAACTTCAGCCTGTACATTCATTAATTTTGTGGCAAACCTAGAAACTTTATTGTATCCTTCTAAATATAAAGCAAGAAGTCTCAATGACCTGCTGTCGCTCCCTTCCCTCAATTAAAACGTGTGCTGTAGTTACACACTGTGGTAAGGAAAGTGTAAAAATGAAGAAAAACAATACAAAATATTTTCAAAATTATGAAAAGCAAACTTAAACTTTCATCTAATACACTTTTACACACTTTATTGCAAGTTCCACCAAACTTAAAATCCAAAAGATTTTGGAAAATCAATCAATACAATTCCCATTTTCCAAAATGTCCTAAAATTTAAATATTTTAATTAGCCACCCAATGAAATTATAATTAAAAACTTAAAAAAAGAAAGGTTAAGTCTTAGTAACAATCCAAGAATGAACAAAAGGGAGAAAATCCTACACTGAAACTCAAAGTGGCGCACTGAACCAAAATTAGCTCAAATTTGTTGAGGGAAAGAGGGTGAGGGTTAAAGCAAACTGTAAATTAATATATATACACACATCACATTTTTTTTAGGGCGTTTTTCCATTTACTAAACCCAGAAGCCGTAACTTATTCTAAATGCTTAAACACCAAAACTTAAGTGTCTAAAGGCAATAACTTATCCCATCATTAAATGTAACTTACACTAACTATTGGGCTTGGCATTAATAAGAAAAGTAAACCATCAGAACCTTGCTAAATAGCTTATGTGATCAAAATCTTTTCAGAAAAATATGTAAAAAGTATTCACTTTTGTCGTATTCACTCCACAGTTTTGATGCTATCACATTTGTCTGCTCTTGATCAATCAAAGACTAAGAAATCAGATGCCATGATAATGTTTTATACAAAATTGCTGCTGCCGATAAGATTGCTTATCATTTTGTTAAGGCTTTTTTAAATGACCCTATTGACCGGTTACTTAACAAAATATGTGCAATAAGGATATAATTGATGCATAATAATACAATTGATATGGAAGAAAAAAAAGCTTTGAAGTTGAAGTGGAAAAAATATTCAAAATTAACTCATTTAACTTCTTAACATATGATTGTCAAATTTGTTGCTAAATATCCGACTTAAAATTTGGAGTTGCAGGGTTTTTGGCCTGAGGTTAAATTACAAAAAAGATTACACTTACAGTAAATAAAATTGGCTGTAGAAGGAGCATGACTCTGTATTATTTAAATTGTACAATTTTATAAATTTAATGCTGTGCATAATAGGTATTTGCATAGAAAAGAATGGTAAGTTTATTTAATAGTGCAAAACAATAATTTCAATACATTTTTGTTCAGGTTCAAGGCACTAATGATAGTAGCATAGTCAGTAAGTGCTCTACATCTTCTTGTGGCTACTTCAATGATCCGTTTCTTCATTATTTTGTGTCCAAAGTGAGTAGGAGAGCCCCACTTATCCACAGGTAAATGTACCACACAAAATTTAAAAGCATTCTCCTCAAAAGTCAACAGTATTTACAGTTTTTCCTAGTTGATTTAGCCAATAGTCTCTCTCTCTGTCACTGTCACTCTCTCTCAATCTCCCTGTCTCTCTCTAACTCTCTCACACTCTCTCTGTCTTTCTTGCTCCCCACCCCCTCTCTCTTGATACCCGACATTGTAAAATCTTTAAATATTGATGACAATAAATAACACATATCTTTCTTTTATAGAGGTTATTATATTCGAGCTGTGGCGTTTGATAGAATAATAAAAAACTTTTTGGAGCTCTATGGAGATGCCAAGAAACAGGTAGCCATGTATTTAATGAACCTTTTTAATGAATGTATTTACAGTTATTTTATATTTTCTCTAAAACGAATGACTGTAGACAAAATGAAAGAACGACGCAAACACTTTTAACATTTATAATTATTGTATTACGTCAGCTAAATTCCACTTTCCTTATGAGGCGTCTAGTGACAGTCAAAGAATTTGTTGTGTTTGAAGATATGAGTGGACGGATAATTAAAAAAAGTATTTTTTTTTTAACTGTAGAGAGTGCCGGAGCAGCATATGAGTTAAAATGATTCGGTTGTAGGCCAGAGGGGAAACCAAGTGATTAGCTCAGTTAGATTAGTTTAGATTTGGGTAAGGGAATCCAGAACTACAGGGGGAGGGTATGAGATGAGGGCAGACTGACTAGCAGCTGCTAAAAGTTGTGTGATACCGAACTGTGGTGAAAGGTTGTATAGAGGACAAATAAAGAGCAAGATGACATAACTTCAATGTGTTAATCCAGCGTTTCCCAAACTTTTGTTTTCGTGACCCGGTTATTTGAATACTTCTTCTTCTTGACCAATTAAAATTTGTATGGCCTGGACTGCCATATAGGAAAGATATAACAGATATGAATGTCCACACAGTTTCCATATATTATAATAAAGCATTTACTCATACAAGACTGTAAAGAAAATCAAACTAAACAAAAATTTATCAATCAGTATGTCACGAAAATCTAACCTAGATTTTCAACTGTTTTTTTTTTCTTCTTTCGGCGTCTCTGTAATTTTGCTTTTGCAACCCAGAATTTAGGAAACACTGTGGTAATTTATGAATAGGGAGCAAAAATTTAAAGTAGAGACCTCATTATGTGTACTATTATATGTTTATCTCATTAATTCTTTTTTATGTAAGAGTTCATGATACATTGGGATACATAAGATATCTCATTCAGTTCAGGTTTAAAAACCATTTGTATTAAAGAGAAGAAAAAAATATTTTTCTCCAGATCATTTCCCTTGGCTGTGGATTTGATTCATCTTATTTCCGACTAAAGTCTGCTCAGCTCTTGAACAAAGCAGTTTTCTGTGAGGTGAGCTTATTTGATCATATATTTTTGTGGTCCAAATTTAAAAAAATTAAAATTAAAAAAATATTTAAAGAATGTGGGTGCAAGCAAAAAACAAAAGTATCTTTGGGATTTTACTTATAATACGATCAATTTAATCCAATAGACAGTAAACTCTTTTCTGTGTTACTTTAGATTGATTTCCCAGAGCTTGTCAAGAGAAAAAGGCTTCTTATAGAAAATACAGATGACTTGATGAGTTTGATTGAAAAAGTTGAAAAACCACCACTTTCACCTCACATTGGTATGTTATGAATAATCCAGTAATGTTCACAGCAGCATAATAACTAATTAGAACAAAATTATTTGTAAATTATCCCTTTACTTTTTCCATTCATCGATTCTAATTGGTTCCTAACCTTTAAGAGGACTCAACTTTTCTAATTAAAAAAAACACAATAATTTATTGAGGATTTTTCAGTGTTATAGTTTGACTAGCTCTTTTTTTTAAATGTCTTTAATTGTTTGACTTAATTTGATTGATTGAAAGGATACTGTTAAAATCAATAATGTTTTTGGTCCCAGAGCTAAGCTGCACTGACTACCACCTCCTTGGTGTTGACCTCACTCAACTGAACACACTGGAGGCAGCCCTAAAGATGTGCGGCATTAACTTTGATGTTCCTACACTTCTGCTCTCAGAGTGCGTCATGACATACATGACGCGCAGATGGTAAATATCTCATATATCTGGATCATAGTAAAGATGCATTCACGATAAAGTACTTAGATGTGGTTAGTTACCCACCAAAACATAACAGTCATATCTTGTGGGCATGTGGTTTTATCACTAACTAAGCAGAAGAGTTACCTACTTAATGTTCAAAAACATTTGCAGATCCATTGAATAAGTTATTAACTTTCTATGTTTCTGATTCAGCTCCACAGAGCTGGTGAAGTGGGCTTCAGAAACATTTGAAGAGGCTATATTTGGAATGTATGAACAGGTACTTGACAAACAAAATTTGGCTCTTTGTCTTTTTGATAGGCTTTAGAATTACTTTAGTTATAAATAAATACAAATAATTTCAATGTTAAAAAAAAATAATGACACGTTATTACAGGGCTTCAGAATTAAAATGTACTTCTAGCAATTATCACAAGGATATGGCTTGAGGGGTGACAGAGTATTAGGGAAATAACGGAACTTACATTTATAAGTATTATTCTACATCCAATTTTATATCTTTAAACATTCCAGATGAACCCAGATGATGCATTTGGTCTTTTCATGTAAGCAACTACCTGACCCAAACAGAACATCTGTCCACTAGAAAAACTGTGCGATGTTAGAAATAAATAAGGAAATATTTTAACATTTGTATATATATTTCCAATTATTGTCTGTGTACAAAAATGATATCAGTTGAAATTATTTACATTTTTATTATTAAAAAAAAAACGCAACACTTAATTTAAAACTAAATAATGAAGTTTCCCCACATTCGTTCTTTTACTGATTTATTTCAGGCAAAATCATTTCCATTCCATCGGCTCACCTTTGAAATGTATCAATGCATTCCCAACTCTAGAGTCACAGATCAGACGCTTTCTCAATACTGTAAGTAAGATACATAAAGACTGTGCAGGTTGATTAGGAATTTAAATACCTATCAAACACCCAGTCTGTTTAAGTATCCACCACTGATGCATATCTCTACTTTAATATCCACCTACAATCCATATCTATTTTAATATCCTACACTGATCCATATCTTTTTTAATATCCGCCTACCTCACATCTACTTTTGCCTGTTGCATTTCATGTTTAAGATATAACTAAATATAATTTAAACTAGAGGATTTTATAAATACAACATTTCAAGTAAGCCTACCGGCTGGCTTTGTTCATGCCTATAAATAGCTATGAATTTGTAACCCTGTTTGAAATGCCAGATTGAGTAGCTCAACTTGAAAAGCTTTCTCTGCCTGTGTAATTCTTTGGATTTCTTTGATTGCGCTTCCAGGGCTGGTCATGGTGTGAAGCTTTCGATATGAACACATTCTATTACAAGTTTGTTGAAACTCAAGAAAAAAGACGTATTGAAAAGCTAGAAACCTTTGATGAGTATGAAGAGCTGAACCTGAAATATTCCCACTACTTTATCTTGACGGCTTCAACGGTTGACCTTAAAAGAAGTCTTATTAGAGATAGAGAGTCTCAGTCTGATAACGAAGGTTTCACATCTATATGTTGTGTCAGTTTTTACTTTATCATGGATATACTATGTCGTCCCCCCCCCCCCCCCCCTAAATCCATTCATACTAAATAAAGGTTTTCTTCAAGTTCAAACAGCAACAGTCAGCTTAATGGGAAATGGTGGAGATTTATTTTGTTTGGAAAGAAATAAAATTAATGTTTCATTTTCAGATTCAACTTTCCAGCCAGCCATTACCAATGTGTTGGCATTCAGACGTATGCCAGAAGATGACCAGTCCGTCAGACGGTTTGGTCACGCTTCCAGTATTATTAATGAGCGGTGCACCGTAACTACCGGTGGCTTTGGGGAAATTGATGGCCGCCATCAGCGCCTGGCTGAGATCACTATCACCGACCTGGGGACGTTTAAGTCCTATCACGTTCCCTGCTACTCAACTCATGTACAGTGTAAGTGTTTGGTCAAGCAGTTTAGCCAAATTAAAGAGCTGTGGATGTTTATAATCTGAGCTAACCAGGAGTCCGGACTTAATGATTCTCAAACTTATCCAAGCTGGGGCAGTTAATATTGTGACGTCAAAAGTATTTATTTTAAAAAGGACTGAAAAATTTGATGAACTAGGGTTCCATCAACAATCAACCGCACATGCAATAGAAACTAAATGTTTAACTTGAACAAGTATTGTATAAAACAAAACATATTTAAGCTATTTTTTTTAATAGAATTTGATAATTGGATAAATTGATTATAAATTAATAAACCAAGAACCTTCTTTATTCTTACTTAATTAGTAAAAGAGTACTTGTGTACCTTATTCTTACTTAATTAGTAAAAGAGTACTTGTGTACCTGAGATTTAAGGCCTCAAAGGTACATACGCTCGATAATTGATTCCAAAAGAGGGTAGTATGATGACCCCCTGACAAATGGTTCCTAAGGAGGGCAGTGTGATGGCCCCAGGGGTCAGGGCTAGATGTGTATTAGTTTGATCGGGTGCTGGTAATAAATTTTATCACAAAAACTTTGTTATCAATCAAATTAATTCAACTGTAAAAAAAAATAATGGAATACTATTTTGATTGTTAAAAAGAGTTATGGCCGCACACTGAAGAGATAAGATATTTTTGAGAAAAATGAAATTGGTATTTGCATGGGATTTATATTCTTAACATGGGACAATGAACTTACTTTATGCCTCCAAAGCGGGAGATTGCCAAAATAAATTTGAGAACCACTGCTCTAGATCTAAGAAAAGTACAAAATGAATCTGTTTTAAAAATGTATTTATAGCAATCTGATAACTAGAATAACGCTTTTTATATCTCATTGAAATTTATCTTTGTGTGTCTGTCACTTTATACTTTTACTTTGTGTGTCTGTTACCACAATACTTTGACTCTGTGTGTCTGTTACTTCATACTTATGTCTGTCACTTTATACTTTTAGTCTGTGTGTCTGTTACTTTATACTTACGTCTGTCACTTTATGCTTTGACTCTGTGTGTCTGTTACCACAGTACTTTGACTCTGTGTGTCTGTTACTTCATACTTATATCTGTCACTTTACACTTTTACTTTGTGTGTCTGTTAGCCATATTCTTACCCAATAGCTAAATATAGTCTACAGTTATAATTTAGTAAACTCTTACCCCAATCATTAATTAAATGAAGATTTATTTCAGACTCACGTATGCACCACGCCTCCATTTCTCTCAGTAATGGAACAACATATCTTGTTGGGGGAAGACAGTCACCGTACTTTATGTGCAATCAAATGCTGAAACTTACGTTAAACATAAATTTAGAAAAGCTTCAACACTCGACATCTAAAGAACATGTTGATGCACAAGATGTTGTGATAGACCCGGCGGCCGTAGCTTCCAAAGAATCTGTGATGTTTGCCCAGCAGGATGGTGTACAAAGAAGAAATGGCAAGACGGGCGGTCGGAGAACTAAGAAATGTCACAGAAGTGACAGTGAGCACTCAGAAGACAATCAAACACAAAGTTATTTGAACAGTGAACAGTATCAAGCAAAGGTTCAATACACAGCCACGCCCCGTGGGGATTGTCAATGGGATGCTTATGAACACTCAAGAATTAACTGTGACACCAGTGATAAATTGGATTACGAACATTCCATTATAGAGAATGAACGATTGTCTACACTAACTTGGACATTTGAGCTTGGCAGTATTGAAGTCAACATTGTATCCCAGAAAGGCTCTGTGCCGATAGAAAGGTGGCGTCATGCTGCTGCAGCTGTCTTTGTAGATGGTAAGTCAATCCTTAAATCCTGGAGTCCTTTGGTTCCATATCACACCCTGTAATTATCCAGTGTCTTTCTAAATGGTAAGTAAATTCTTATCTACTGGAGTCCTTTGGTTCCATATGACATTGTTACATACTGTTATCAGTATGGAGAAATTAATCTCTTATTTAATTAAATGGCTCGTTTTAAAACAGTACACAACAAAAGACGATACATATGATAAATACAATAACAAAGAATACGATACTCAAACTAGGTCTAATTACAATTAATATGTTTTATTAAGCTAATTATAATTTACAAAATCAAAAAGAAATAATATTAAAACTATTGACTTACGGAATAATGTTTGGCTTGTACGGGTACAGTGTTGAAGAAAACATAATGTGCAAAAAGGGGTACAATGATGAAAAGAAATCTTCCTCACACATAGTAAACAAAGCTTCCTAGCGAAAATAGCACACCCTCAAAATAACTCTCATTTGTCGTCTGCTCCTGTCACTCAATCTTTCGGCTTATATAGCCCGTTTCTTAGAGCCTTCTAGACGCCAGACTTACGCATTGTTATTGTGGCACTGCGCCTTGCTGCTTCTACAATAGCCTACAACATTCGAATCATGAAACAGGCCATAGATTTTATCTTACAGTTGCCGAGGTCAAAGGGAGACTGTAATTAGTACTACACACCCTAATAGCGCAGCCGAACTGGGTCAGCTTAAGTTCATTCACCAGAAAAGATGAATGAAAGTAAACGGGGCTAATAATAACACCCTATAATTAATAAGTGTCTTTCTAAATGGCAAGTAAATTCTTCTCTCCTGCGAGTCCTTTGGACACCATGGGACACCCTACAATCAGCAGGAAGTTGCTATACAAAACCAATGAATTCTTGCCATTATTTCTAACATGTATTCCTTGTCTTTAATACAAACATGCCAAGTCCTAGAAAACATTTCTTTTTAATGCCTTTTACACTCGTGGTTAAGACGTTATAAAAACCCAAATCTGGTTCCAATGCGACAACTTGATTCATTAATATACAATAATGAATGTCATACATGTTTTTAAGACATACATTGCCTGATTGCATAATTCAGGCCTGCATAGCGTACGGACCGCCAGCGATCAATCTGCGGCTTCTGAAGCCTTTGATGAAAATGAAAAGTAAATATTCTCCATTTTTTAGATGTATAACATTATTAATGGAATATATGAGAAGTCATGTCTCTCATTAAATGGATTTCATAGTAAGCAAAATTATTCTTTATTATTATTATATAGAAAAAATTTTCAAGCTTTCATATATTCTCGCAGCTGTTGTTTCATTATGTAATGTGGTGCTCATCTCATGTGAGTTGTGCAGGCCTGAATTAATGCACTCGAGTCATTTGCAGTTGAGGATATCACAGATAATTAATTGTTAAAACTAATTTTTAGGAAAAGAAAAACTATTTGTCCATGGTGGGAAGACCAAATCTTGTGATGTGCTGGAGGACTGTCTCTTGTTTGATCCTGACACTGAGGCTTGGGAAGAGGTGAGCATTTGTTCTACATGTCACATGCTATAATTTATCTTATTCTTCTGTCCACTTCTATCTGGGAGGCGTGGCAGGGAAGTCAAGTTGGCAATCTGTGGCAACGTGAAGGTTCATGGTGAGGACTTTGAGGGTGTCAAACACGGCCAATCAAAACCGGCGTGCTCTTCCTCTGGCCCTGAAACCATAGTGCCCGTTATTGAAGGCTTGAAATATAAGTTGATTGACAAAAATTCTGATCAGATTGCCCCTGGATGAGGCCCCAACCATTCGTTTAACTTCCAGGTTCCCAATGTTGTCCTTCTGGTTTAAATACCTGCTCACCTTAAACATCTTATATTGCAGGTTAAAAGTCCATTTATCATAACAGCTCTTTAATATTTAAAGAGTAGTTTGAATCCGACATTTATTAGTATTTAAAATGATCCCTACTGGATTGCAGGCCATGTTGACTCAGGGATATCAATTAAATTAAAGACTATTTGGTTTGGGTCAAAGTAATAATATATGTTTGAGTTTTAACACTAAATATGACTGCATCATCTCCACATATAAAGACGTGAACGTGTCCATAATTTGTAACAAACAAATCCATCATTCACAATATTTAATGATCAGATACAAAACAAACAAACAGTGATTCTTATTACAGTGCTTTAAATAATTTTGAAGATTTTAGTCCTAACATTTCTCTGTAGACATGGATGAATCAGGGCACAGCAAAACATTTTATGTACACACATTTTAAAATGTTATAACCACTTTTTCTGACATAAAAAGATAGCTATCTCATTTACTGTTATTCTGCTAACAAGGTCCATGCACTATATAATATGTCCCTGTCTATTCCCATCAACATCAAAGTACAATATATATGTAAAAAAAATCTTTATCTTTATGAAATATGTCTTTAAGCATATCAGATCAATGGCAATTGCATCTGTGTTGACCAATAACTGATACCTTATTGAAATAGTTTTTAACACAGTCCAACAATATTAAATATCATTCAAAGCTATTGAAAAGCCATGTTGTTTTAAGCTGATTTAACTTCAATGTTAGTGATGAAATATATAGTTTAAATTTCTGGTAACAAACACTTGTCAAATAAATAATTTGGCGATGTGTGTTTGGTAAATTAAGATATTTTAAACAGATGAAGAGTCCCCAAAAATTTTATGTTATTTTGGATTATTAAAATTCCTAATTACTAATACAGTAATGTTTTTAAATGGACATTTCTCTTATTTGTTTTACAAAGTTCAATAGTTTTATAATGTTCAATAGTTTTATAATGTTCAATAGTTTTATAATGTTCAATAGTTTTATAATGTTCAATAGTTTTATAATGTTCAATAGTTTTATAATGTTCAATAGTTTTATAATGTTCAATAGTTTTATAATGTTCATAAAAATTTTAATGAAGAAATCAAAATCACTTTCAGATAATATTGTCTTTTTTTTTTTAAATTGTGTTTTTAAACCAAATGTTTTTTATTCAAATACTTGTGAAGTAGCGTATTTGAATTGTTAAGGCCTATTGTTTGTAGTGTCTAAGCTGGACTTCTGGTTAGTCTCAAAGTTTGAGTGAATCCACTTGGGCCACTCATGGTATGGTAGAGTCTACATGAGTTGTCCCAGGGAACAGTGCTGTGCACATTGCCCACTCATGGTATGGTAGACTCTACATGAGTGTTCCCAAGGAACAGTGCTGTGCACATTGCCCACTCATGGTATGGTAGACTCTACATGAGTGTTCCCAAGGAACAGTGCTGTGCACATTGCCCACTCATGGTATGGTAGACTCTACATGAGTTGTCCCCAGGGAGCAGTGCTGTGCACATTGCCCACTCATGGTATGGTAGACTCTACATGAGTGTTCCCAAGGAACAGTGCTGTGCACATTGCCCACTCATGGTATGGTAGACTCTACATGAGTTGTCCCCAGGGAGCAGTGCTGTGCACATTGCCCACTCATGGTATGGTAGACTCTACATGAGTGTTCCCAAGGAACAGTGCTGTGCACATTGCCCACTCATGGTATGGTAGACTCTACATGAGTTGTCCCCAGGGAGCAGTGCTGTGCACATTGCCCACTCATGGTATGGTAGACTCTACATGAGTGTTCCCAAGGAACAGTGCTGTGCACATTGCCCACTCATGGTATGGTAGACTCTACATGAGTTGTCCCCAGGGAGCAGTGCTGTGCACATTGCCCACTCATGGTATGGTAGACTCTACATAAGTGTTCCCAAGGAACAGTGCTGTGCACATTGCCCACTCATGGTATGGTAGGTAGACTCTACATGAGTTGTCCCCAGGGAGCAGTGCTGTGCACATTGCCCACTCATGGTATGGTAGACTCTACATAAGTGTTCCCAAGGAACAGTGCTGTGCACATTGCCCACTCATGGTATGGTATACTCTACATGAGTTGTTCCAGGGAACAGTGCTGTGCACATTGCCCACTCATGGTATGGTAGACTCTACATGAGTTGTCCCAGGGAACAGTGCTGTGCACATTGCCCACTCATGGTATGGTAGACTCTAAATGAGTTGTTCCAGGGAACAGTGCTGTGCACATTGCTGACATAAACTTGAGACCGTAATCATTAGATAAAAGAGAGCTCAGATAGTAATCTATTTATTTAATAGAGAGATTGTATGTTCAGGTGAGAATTAGGTTGACTGAGGATTACAATTGTAGGGGTAGTGGGAGCAGGGGCATGGGATGACATCAAGATGTAAGAAAGGAAAAATGCTCGGTAAGAAAAAGTTTAAAATGAAACATAACATTTAGTTTTAGAAACAAGTACAAACAGACTTTGTGCTTCATTGTCCCCAAAGTTTACTGGACACTATGGGAGTTGTCAATGACACAGTCAGTGTCTCGTCTCCTAGAATAATAGGATGTAACAAGGTGAAGTCGGACACGACACTCTGACACCACACTCTGACGTGACAGAATCAGTGCCTCCTAGAATAATAGGATGTAATTGGTGAACTCTGACACCACACTCTGACACCACACTCCGACATGACAGAATCAGTGCCTCCTAGAATTAGGATGCATTTGGTGAACTCTGACACCACACTCTGACATCACACTCTGAAACCACACTCTGACAACACACTCTGACACCACACTCTGACACCACACTCTGACACCACACTCTGATACCACACTCTGACATGACAGAATCAGTGCCTCCTAGAATAATAGGATATAATTGGTGAACTCTGACAGCACACTGTCCACACTTGGTTATTTTTGTCAAATCATGACAACAGCAATGTGTCACGAGTCATTGAGTGGCTGCAATGTTTCTAATAAAATCAAGTTTAATCTTCCTCAAGTGTTTCTCTGTACATCAAGTGTAGTGGAGGAATGAATGCATCCTCCCATGGCTTAATTTTGGTCATGTAAAGACAATTGTCTGTACATCAATTGTCTGCACACACCACCAACCTCATTGAGCCACTTTCTCTCTTGTTTCCTGTGTTTTGCCAACAGGATGCAATTAAATGTAACAACATACACCCCCCCCCCCCTTTTTCACACAGCCCTATCATCTAACAGTCACATGTAGAACTTAATTCAGCTTGTCCAGATCCCTCTCATGTGTGTTGTTGAGTGTGAATGAATGCACCCTCCCATGGCTTAATTTTGGGCATGTAAAGACAATTGTCTGTTCATCAATTGTCTGCACACACCACCAACCTCATTGAGCCACTTTCTCTCTTGTTTCCTGTGTTTTGCCAACAGGATGCAATTAAATGTAACAACATACCCCCCCCCCCCCCTTTTTCACACAGCCCTATCATCTAACAGTCACATGTAGAACTTAATTCAGCTTGTCCAGATCCCTCTCATGTGTGTTGTTGAGTGTTTGGTCAGTAGACTTTTGGGACCATGAGAACATCCTTAACTTCACTTAGTTTTTTTGTAAAAATTTGTCCGTTACATTTGAAGAGGTCCAGCCCCTAGCAATTGAGCAATTAAAAAACACAGGCAATGGAAACAATGCGTGGGTCGTATGTCACTGGGACAAAATTGATATTGATATTTCTAGTCTTTAGTTGGTTGGGACGTTAAACTTCATTCTGTTAGGCTGGATCACCCATTGTAGTACATCTCTTTTCATGAAACATCTTGTAGATTTTCTTTATAAACATGGACCATTGCCTAGAGTGGCCCCTAGAATCTGTTTGATTCGTTTACCCAGAGTCAAAGAAAAAGTCAGATTGCCCTGAGTGCTTCATTTACTGAATGTCATCTATTCTACTGAGGCTCTCCTCTCCTTTATCCAAATGTTTACTGGATGTCATCCACCTCTACTGAGGCTCTCCTCCGTTTTATCCAGAAAGCTAGTTTTGAAATCAGTGCTCTGCATTCATTTCTAAACTTTGGACTGCATGTTCCATAGACAAAAAAGTTGACAGCTGTGTTAAAGAAACAAGAACGGACAAAGATGTTGTAAAATATGACACCGACGGTGCTGAGGTTCTGTACAAAGTTCTTGTTTAAAGCTTGGACACCTTTGAGAATGATATGTGGCAAGAAACTTATAACAAACACCAAAGTTATGAAAAATAACATCATTGTTGTTTTCCTGAGTCGATTGTCTCGATTTGATGAGATCTTGCGGAGATGACGCAAAACTGATGGTTTCCTCAATACTTTTTTGGCTGCAACACTATTGTTTTGGGCTGACCTGCATTAGATGAGGAAGAAATGCTCAGTTACGTCAGTTATTATCATTAATTATTTGTAAATCATAAAGCTGATAAAACTGTTTTTTAAACAAGTAATTAAACAGCGAGGACATGATATGTGAAAACCTAAATAACAACTAAAGACAATCAAAATGGAGTTTCGCTGAAAGCCTTCATCAGCAGACCCAATGACAACACCAGAGAATAAAATGACAACTTAGCCGAGTAGACTGAGACCAGAAGTTATTCAATTCCAACACAGAAGAATTTCTCCGGAAGCATCTGATAAAGTTTTAAGATGAGGTTAACAGGAAATGTTTAATTTCAAGAAGAATGTTGAGATTCCTTGACATTAACTTTGCTTTTGTTTGTGTGTTTCTTTCTTGGCTCATTGCCGATGACTACACGCTCTTTCAAATTTTCAGCCCAACCTCCCCAACCCCCAAAAATCAGTTTTTCCTTTTGTTCTAGGGGAAGATGAAGGAAATTTGATGACACGGATTTCATGAAATAAAATTCCTCATCATTGCGGTAAATGAGATACTTTAAACAAATATTGCAAGTATTGGTGCATATTTTCTTTTCCTTTTCTGAAATAGTTGGTGAAATAAATCTGCGGTGTAAAAGGAGTTGGTCATTTGAATCTTAATATAGTTCAGAGGAGTGAAAAAAGGCTGGGAGAACTAATTGTGATTCTCATAAAGTGGATTACTCGAATGCATGTTTTGTCAAATTTTTAGCGCCCCCCCAATTGCTCGATATTACATTTGATCAAGTATTTCTACGAAAAACTTAGTTTTTCTGGGTTGTTTAATTTTTTAAATAGACGTGAAACCGAAGTTACTGGACAGGATTTGATGAATTCCACATGATGATATGATATAAAACATTTGAATCAATTTACACTTGCAAGCAATCAGACGTAACCTCCTTTTGGTCATTTTTGTCTTCATGCAGCTTCAACGCTGTTTCTACTATATTATTCTTTATCTTTAAAAAAACAACCCATCCGAACTTGTATCTAAATTGACTGAAATGTTATAAAGACTAGATAGCTGTGGCATCAAATCTGTTTTGAATAACGAGACATCATTCTTAATTAGCTTTAATGGATTGCTGTAACTTTGTCCAATGCAGACTTCTAGTTAACTGTGAACTTGTGTGGTATCACTGTTCTTATCATGTCATACATAAGGATTGTGAACATACTGTTCTTATCATGTAATAATACGAATCCTAAAGAACTATCACTGATGAGTTCATCATTGTTTTTACTTACAGTGAGTTAATGTCCTTGAGATCTTGTTCTTTGTCGTGCAGTAGGGATGAATCTTTCATTCCATCCAAAGATTGTGGTTCATTGTCCTCATTGCTGCCACTGTACAGTGTGTGCCTGCAGTTGGCTCCTGCAGAAACTATACTTCCTCTTCTCTGTTGAACGTTATTCCGGAACGCCTTTTGTCTAAGCACCTGCCGTCCTATGAGAATGTAGATGACGATCATAATTGCAAAGGCCACCAAAAATACAAGTCCCAGAATAATTATGTAAGCCTTGCGTAGAGGATGGTTCTTGTAGTCTTGATTGGTGGAGCATTCTGTTCCATGAATACCTTCAGATATAGGTATATCTGCCAGCCCATAAATGATGGGAGTTGGAACGGCGATGATCATAGCCAAGACAAACAAAATAAAAGTGCGTTTCCAGATGTCCGACGCAGTCAGGTGATCTCCAAGTGGATGACATATCCTTTGGTAGCGGTCTACTGCGACCATGACCAGTAGCAATCCGGAGGCCACCAGTATGACGGTGGTGACCAAACGGATTCCACGACACATCTCCTCACTGTCAAAGTTGTACGAGTATCTCATGTCCAGTATCTCACCTGGAATACTCAAGGCACACGTAAGCAGATCGTAGCAGGCCAGTGCCAGAATGGCAGACCTGGCGGAGCTTGGCGTGAACTTGAAATAGTAGACGTAGAACACCAGGCAGTTGCCCACGGTGCCGACGACCATGATGACACAGAGCACCAAGATAGCTGGCAGCAGAGTCACCGCCATTTGATCACTCCGTCGGACTTTACATATTTCAATCTCTGCCAGTGTAGAATTTACCTGGCAGCTGAGATTCAAATCATCCATTGTAATAACTGTTTGATTCAAATCAGACATAGTTGATACATTTCAAATAGTTTCAAAAATTTTTATGTGGATGTATACATTGGAGTTGCCCACTTATTACTACCATTAAACGTTTATTTAACCTAGATAATTACACACTGTGGTTTATTTTGAAGAACATATTTCAAGTGGCAAGTTTGAGGTCTCACCCTAACCAAATAACATCGAGACTACTTCTCCCTCTTACTACAGATGTCCGTCCTAAATCCCATGTATTTAAAAATAGCTCGACCCACTCGTAAAGCAACCTTCTGATTGGTCAAGTTGATTCCTTTAGCTTAGTTGCTGCTCTACTGTAGACGCCTTGTTTATGCATCCTCATATAGCTAAGTAGAATTGTAATCGTGTCATGCATCAGACCCATTGGTCATTTCATTGACACACTTAATGTGATTATCTATTAATAGTTTTATAGCTGATGTATGTAAGGACTTGATATATATTAACGCATTAATTCTCACAAATTGAATCATCTTTTACTCTTATTATATTTGTTGTCTCTCTAGGAGGTTAGCAAAATGTGTCTACTTGCTCGGGTATACTTTTTGTAATGTTTTACATGCATAAGTCTTTGGTGTGGATTGTGATGATGGTCACGTCACATCCAGCAGATCATTGGGATTCAATGTATGCCATGGTTTAATGATGTCTCCAGCATATATCATAATGATAAGACCAACCAACTTTGTTTGAAAGATGTGCTTCTCATGAATGTCTGCTATGATAAATATAAAGTGATTAGCCTTGCCATCAAGGCGGAAAAAAAACAGAGACCTTGCACCAGCCAGCTCCAAGAAAAGCTTTCAAAGAACCTAAAATATCAACGAAGGGACAGAATCTCAAATCAGTGGAAAAATTCAGATATTTGAGCAAACCCTCTACAGGTCAGTTACAATAGATGATGAGATCAACAACCAAATGACCAAAGCTAATGTTTCATTTGGAAGGCTCAGCAAGAGTGTTTGGTAGGGAAGGGTTCTCAGTCTTGTCACTAAGCTCAAAGTATAGCAGAAATGCTGGACAGCTAAACCATCTTCACCTATGCTGTCTACGTAAAGGTGGCAGGACAAAGTCCCTGATACAGAAGTCCTACGACGGGCTGACTTTATCAGCATTCATATGCTTCTAAAAAATGGACAACCGAGCATTCTACAGCCCTAATTCCGTAGACTGGACTCTCAGAGAGACCCCAACACACACAGACAGTTTTGTCAAAGACAAGACACAATAACCAGCTGTTGACTGAGTGTCCAAGACACAGGACACAATGACAACAACACACGCCCATCCTTTTCAGTGACCGAGTGACCTGAGCGACACGGAAGAGCAACCAGCTCAGGCCCCCAAAGTGACCGAGTGACCTGAGCGACACTGAAGAGCAACCAGCTCAGCCCCCAAAGTTTATGAATAATATGAATGCTGTTAAATTTTACTTTTTAATTAATATAGATTTATTTTCTTGATGAAGACTTTCTGAAACTTTGTACAGTTAATTGTGTCTTTAATATAGCCTCTCCCTTATTTGACCATTCAATACCATTCTTCTGTTGGAACAAGTTAAAGCTGACCCACATATCTTAAATAAATGATTTAAGTTTTTCCATATTAATATTTCTGGGATGAGCCCCACCCACCTACCCCATTACCTTCCACCTCCCAACCTTCAGTCCCACCACCTCCCGACCTTCACTCCTACCATATCCCCTAATGGCTACCCAACATACTTCAACTGAGTCAATGCTTCACGCATTAAAGAAAAGAAATAGCAGTAGGGACCCAAAAAAAAATTCCTTGACCACTTTACCGTCACGTCAGAGACTATAAGACTTGAAAATATTACTGACAAAATGAAGGGGGTGTTATTACTGTCATTGACCCCATAAGCTTACAATCTAGATGCAGATTGGCATGCTCTTTGTGGTCATAAAGATCTCTCGTAAAGATCACCATTGACAAATATGACCAAAACTTTATAATATGACCACTGTCATATTGACGCTATATATCTGTTGATCAGATAATAATCTGCCGATCCTAAAATTGTTATTGACTCCTACTGACCCATCCTGTCATTAGTTAACTAGTTACATTGTGTGTGATGTATGATTGTTTCCATAAGACACCGTCATACATTGTGTGTGATGTATGATTGTTGCCATTAGACACCGTCATACATTGTGTGTGATGTATGATTGTTGCCATAAGACACCGTCACTGGATGCATGAATGTTACCAAAACAAGCATTCACTGAGTCAGTCAAGTGTACCACAGTTACCAACAAAGATTGCCAGTTATAAATGTGTGATTCTAGGAGTGGAGTTGTGGTGTCTAGGTGTGCAGTTGGGGGTATGGAGGAGTGGAGTTGTGGGGTCTAGGAGTGGAGTTAAGGTGAGGAGGAGTGGAGTTGTGGTTTCTAGGAGTGGAGTTGTGATGTCTAGGAGTGGAGTTCTGGTGTCTAGGTGTGGAGTTCTGGTGTCTAGGTGTGGAGGAGTGGAGTTGTTGTGTCTAGGAGTGGAGTTAGGGTGTGGAGGAGTGTAGTTGTGGTGTCTTGGAATGGAGTTAGGGTGTGGAGGAGTGGAGTCGTGGTGTTTAGGAGTGGAGTCGTGGTGTCTAGATTTGGAGTTGAGTTGTGTGTGGGTGTGGAGTTGTGGTGTATGGGGTTGAGTTGTGTGTGTGCGGATGGAGTTGAGTATGAGGGTGGAATGGTGTGTGGGGTGGATTTGTGGTGTGTGGGTGGAGTTTTGATGTGTGGGGTGGAGTTGTGGTATTTTTTGGGGGGTGTAAAGTTGTGGTGTTTGGGGGTGGAGTTTTGTCTAGGAGTGGAGTTGTGTTACGGATGAAGAAAGAGTGCTAGCAAGTTGGTCATCACTGAAACCTAAATTTAATGATGTTAAAAGTCAAGTTTTCCCCGACTTATCTTCAGCTCAAATGTTCGGGTGAGCTGCCAGGTCCTCGTCACTCCCATTGTGTCAGTTATTGGAATGGCCACATTGTACTGTCCGGTGGGGTCAACGCTTACCATGAGCCTGTTGGAGATATCTGCCTGCTGGACTTGTCTAGGAATCAATGGGAGAAGATGGATGTTACTGGGAATCTTTACTCCAGGTAACTACAACCATTGTTTTACTTATTCTGTTGCTATAATTATATGTTTAGTTGTTTATTGAACCAAGAAATGTACATTGTAAATGTTCAAATATTTATATTGAATCTATACAATCAAATACTGGAGACTAAATTGAGTTTCTAAAAATATGAAAATTTTCTTATGAGTTGTGCTTTGAATTTACCATTGAATTTTGACTGGAGGTTACAATACAAATCTGTTGTTGAACAAGGAATGTTTGATATTTAATCTGTTTTAACCAATGTTGTATCTAGATACTCTCACACACAAATATTTGATGTCATCTCTAGATACTCTCACACACAAATGTTTGATGCCATCTCTAGATACTCTCACACACAAATGTTTGATGTCATCTCTAGATACTCTCACACACAAATGTTTGATGTCATCTCTAGATACTCTCACACACAAATGTTTGATGTCATCTCTAGATACTCTCACACACAAATATTTGATGTCATCTCTAGATACTCTCACACACAAATATTTGATGTCATCTCTAGATACTCTCACACACAAATGTTTGATGTCATCTCTAGATACTCTCACACACAAATGTTTGATGTCATCTCTTAGATACTCTCACATACAAATGGTTGATGTCATCTCTAGATACTCTCACACACAAATATTTGATGTCATCTCTAGATACTCTCACACACAAATGGCTGATGTCATCTCTAGATACTCTCACACACAAATATTTGATGTCATCTCTAGATACTCTCACACACAAATGTTTGATGTCATCTCTAGATACTCTCACACACAAATGTTTGATGTCATCTCTAGATACTCTCACACAAAAATATTTGATGTCATCTCTAGATACTCTCACACACAAATGTTTGATGTCATCTCTAGATACTCTCACACACAAATGTTTGATGCCATCTCTAGATACTCTCACACACAAATGTTTGATGTCATCTCTAGATACTCTCACACACAAATGTTTGATGTCATCTCTAGATACTCTCACACACAAATGTTTGATGTCATCTCTAGATACTCTCACACACAAATGTTTGATGCCATCTCTAGATACTCTCACACAAAAATGTTTGATGTCATCTCTAGATACTCTCACACACAAATATTTGATGTCATCTCTAGATACTCTCACACAGCTCATATTCATGAGGACAAGCTGATCCTCGTGGGAGGTGTAAATGTTCATCACCCTCCACCCGGGGTGGCTGTCATCAACTTGAGAACCAGGAAAGCTTTAGAGTTTGCTCTCCCAGTAAGTTTGTATTAATATGTTTTTATACTAAGTTATTTTATTTATAGGCACTTGTGATTTTTATCTTAATGATAATTTCTTTACTTTTTGGGGTGGGGGTGGGGGTGGAGGAAGGGGGGCTGGTGGGCTTTTAAAACATTTTGATTTGATGATCTAATCGTCCATTTATCCTACCCTTACTGAATGATCTCTTTTAAACCTTATTTTACCCAGTATAGGATTGTCCTCATAGAATGGCTGCATGAATGTTTTTGCACCAGCTATCTGTACACTAACCCTAACCATTGTTGCTTGTATTTCAGAACCAGGACAAAAGAAGTCTCCTCATGTTCCACAGACACACGTCCATCATGTTGGCGTCAGGGGATGTCGTCATACTGGGAGGCGGAGGAAACTGCTTCTCATTCGGTACACATTTGAACAGGACGCCTGTCTTACTCAACGTTGTCCCATGTGTTGAAGCTGTCCAGTGATGGCCTCCTGCAGGGATGCGGCAGTCCAGTAAATGCAGCTGTTTTAACCGAGCCATGTCTGACAATGACACTCCAACACAACACGTCGTTTGGAGAGCATTCTTCGACCAAATCTTTGTTAAATAAACTCGTACAGCCCTGAAAGTTTGGTTGGGATCTTCATTATTATTGGCAAATATTGACATTCATTTCTATATTCATTTTGGTCATAGTAAAAATTTGTAGTGTGCCAGGTTTGAAGCTTGACCTTGACCCTTGGCTATACATTGCTAAGTGGTATTAAAAGAATTGAATACTTAATAATTAACACTAATCAACCTGCAAGTTCTTCTAATTGAAAGTGTTTCTAAGATTTAGTACAGTCAGCACAGTCAGTACACTCAGCACAGTCAGTACAGTCAGTATAGTCAGTACAGTTAGTACAGTTAACTCTAAGAAATCTAACTCCTGATGTCTAATGTGTTCCAGATGTTTGTCAAGGCGACTGTGATGTGCCAACTCAAAGAAATATCATTTGAAGTTTTTATAAAATAATGGTAATTAAATGGTAATTTTTGTCAATTTTTATTTCTCTTGACATTCATGGTTAAATGGCTTACTGATGTTTTATGTGGTCAACTTATAAATGGAAAGCAACACAACTATAGTGTAAACAGAGTGGTACATTTATTTATGAAGTTACCCATAACACATATGGCTATGTCAGGTTAGTGAAGATATTAGTGTTTCTTAGATAACTTTTATTATAGCCTGAGTTTTAGCGGATTCTTTATTTGTTCCTTTGATCAGCAGTGAGAAATTATCTGGGGACAAATACTTCAAGTTAAATCTGATGCTTCTTGCATGGAGAATTTAACATTGTGCGTAAGCGTGTAAGGTCTTGCTTGCCATGTCAAACTTGAACAATCCAATGCTTATTATCTTGAGAGTTTCTAAGTTAGCTTCATCCCTTGAAAGGCGGCTGAGATTTCTTCTAGCTAATTTCTAGTTGATCTGTTCTACTTTGATTCACTAGCATTGAAAAGATGTGAGTAACAGACATGAAGTAACTGTCAGGGTTGGAAGGGGGACATACAAACTTTGAAACAAGGTTCAATGCACACTTGACTCAAGGTCAGGGAAAAATTCTGGGGCTTGTTGTGTGTAGCCAAGATCAAAAACAAGACTGGTTAGTGGATCTCAAGGAAAGAAGCTCACTTCTCCTGACCAGTGGCTAAGTAGTGGCTATCAGTGAACAACTCGTGTGAACATATCTTGTTGACTTTGCCAAAACATTAGGATTATTATATTAGCTTTTGATCAATAACTGCTTACTTCCCCTGGCTTAAATTGTGTTGTTCATTTACCGGTACAACTATCTGTGCAATGTTAAACTAACAACTGCTTGATGAATTTATTATTTATTGAATTTGAACATGTCAAATTCTGTTTTCTTCTTATCTGTTGTTAAACCTTTGGTGGAGATTTGATGCTGTCACTACTGCTTGCAATCAGTTGACTAAAGTATGATTTAACTTTAACAATAGTGTTGTCTTCATCATTTTGTTCCATGATGATAACAGTTTGTGTGTATTGCCATGAAATGTTTCCGTATCTATAGCCCAGGGATCTCCCAAATATTGTCTTGGTATACCCCCAAAAATAGAAATTAATTCTAAAAATTAAAAAAATTAAAAGCCATGTCAATATATTAGAAAATCCTTCAAGCCGTACTGTAACATAAACATGACCATTTTCAAGCTGTAACAAGATAGCAGAGATAAACCATTTGACCCCACAGATTTGTTCAGATTGCAGAGATAAACCATTTGACCCCAGAAATTAGTTCAGTTAGCAGAGATGAACCATTTGACCCCACAGATTAGTTCAGTTAGCAGAGATGAACAGTTTGACCCCACAGATTAGTTCAGTTAGCACAAATGAACAGTTTGACCCCACGGATTAGTTCAGTTAGCAGAGATGAACAGTTTGACCCCACATATTAGTTCAGTTAGCAGAGATGAACAGTTTGACCCCACAGATTAGTTCAGTTAGCAGAGATGAACAGTTTGACCCCACAGATTAGTTCAGTTAGCACAAATGAACAGTTTGACCCCACAGATTAGTTCAGTTAGTAGAGATGAACCATTTGACCCCACGGATTAGTTCAGTTAGCAGATATGAACAGTTTGAACCCACAGATTAGTTCAGTGAGCAGAGATGAACAGTTTGAACCCACAGATTAGTTCAGTTAGCAGATATGAACAGTTTGAACCCACAGATTAGTTCAGTGAGCAGAGATGAACAGTTTGAACCCACAGATTAGTTCAGTGAGCAGAGATGAACAGTTTGAACCCACAGATTAGTTCAGTGAGCAGAGATGAACAGTTTGACCCCACAGATTAGTTCAGTGAGCAGAGATGAACAGTTTGACCCCACAGATTAGTTCAGTGAGCAGAGATGAACAGTTTGAACCCACAGATTAGTTCAGTTAGCAGATATGAACAGTTTGAACCCACAGATTAGTTCAGTGAGCAGAGATGAACAGTTTGACCCCACAGATTAGTTCAATTAAATAGTAGTTTGATTAAACCATGATAACAAAACATTGGCAATCCGTATTTGTCCTTCTATACTTGCCCTCCTATACTTCTTTCTATACTTGCCCTCCTATACTTCTTTCTATACTTGCCCTCCTATACTTCTTTCTATACTTGCCCTCCTATACTTCTTTCTATACTTGCCCTCCTATACTTCTTTCTATACTTGCCCTCCTATACTTCTTTCTATACTTGCCCTCCTATACTTCTTTCTATACTTGCCCTCCTATACTTCTTTCTATACTTGCCCTCCTATACTTCTTTCTATACTTGCCCTCCTATACTTCTTTCTATACTTGCCCTCCTATACTTCTTTCTATACTTGCCCTCCTATACTTCTTTCTATACTTGCCCTCCTATACTTCTTTCTATACTTGCCCTCCTATACTTCTTTCTATACTTGCCCTCCTATACTTCTTTCTATACTTGCCCTCCTATACTTCTTTCTATACTTGCCCTCCTATACTTCTTTCTATACTTGCCCTCCTATACTTCTTTCTATACTTGCCCTCCTATACTTCTTTCTATACTTGCCCTCCTATACTTCTTTCTATACTTGCCCTCCTATACTTCTTTCTATACTTGCCCTCCTATACTTCTTTCTATACTTGCCCTCCTATACTTCTTTCTATACTTGCCCTCCTATACTTCTTTCTATACTTGCCCTCCTATACTTCTTTCTATACTTGCCCTCCTATACTTCTTTCTATACTTGCCCTCCTATACTTCTTTCTATACTTGCCCTCCTATACTTCTTTCTATACTTGCCCTCCTATACTTCTTTCTATACTTGCCCTCCTATACTTCTTTCTATACTTGCCNGGGGGTGAAGGAGGGCCCTCGCCCCATGCTCAAACATTGGGGGGGGGGGACTGTTCATGCTCCCCACCAACTCACCAAGAGGAATGCACATGTAAAATTAAAATAAACATTCAATAAAGTTAAAATTCGATGAATTATATTTTTTTGATACAAAACCATTTCATTCAAAATCAATAATAGTTTTAAGACATCAGAAATAAACTATAAATAATCACAGAGGATGATAAATCATCATTATTGACAGGTAGAATACATTATTTAATATAAATCAACAATCATTTGCGTAATATAATATTCATTAACAATATGTAAAACATGATGCCTCTATAAGAGTTAGTCTCCTAGAAACGTGGGGCCCCCTACAAGTGCGGGGCCCTGGGCTCATGCCTTAAGACGGCACTGATCTACACACCTGTGTCAAATATTATGTTGCATGTCAGATACTTGACCTCATGTCAAATACTTTCGTTGTATTCTCGTTGTCTATGATGTCTTTTGATACATGTTTCGCCTGGCCTTTCGCTCGACTTAGAATCAACACAACGTCCGTTGAACTCCACAGTACTTTATTATAGAAGATTCTAATCACATGATTCATAGACATCATCATACTGCTCTACAAGAACAGTCGTCACGCGCAGAAAATATCCACACACTTTCAATAATCAAATCTCAGATCAGTTAATTCATATGAGAGCAATCCAAGCCGGACCTCTCAACTCAAAGTATCTCTCGCACTCTAGAACGTGAACCTAAGACCGCCCGCTCAAAAGTTGCCTCTCCTTTTTATCACCCCCGAAATCCCGTATTAGTTCACATTCGCTCCCAAGCCCCATTTGTCACCAAAATCAAAACACACATTCTCTCTGATTTCATGACATTTTCGGACAACTGCACAGTTATTGTGTTATTTGGATTCATCAAGTCTACGTTGTGCTTTTGTCTGTCCCAAACGCCTAGACACCCACCATATACATCACAGAGTGGAGCGATCCTGTACTGCCCACTACTAAGTCAACACAGTTTGTGATAAGTCCGCAGGACCGGAGCCCTCCTCCGTAACAACCGTTCTGCGACACCCTGACGCCAAACACTCTAGCTACGCCCCTTCCAGTGGCGTAGAAAGAGGGAGGATCAGGTTGTTCCTCCAGACCTCACATTTTTATATGGAGGTGCGGCATTTTCGGACAACTGCACAGTTTATATTGTGAAAAGGAGGGTGGCAAAAATAGTTGGTCGTAATGGTGACATTAATATTAGCTTCGCCTCTAGCAAGTGTATATAGCGTCACCAAAATAAGCGATCATTTTCATAGGTGTGTAGGGAAGAATCGAGGCCGCCTGTGAAGCTTCCTTTTATTTATATAAATAAAAGCAAGACAAAAATCATAAATGTAAACTCAGCCAACCAAGAGCCTATCTCTCTGTCAGGAAATGCACTGGAATAAGTGAAAGCGGCTGTCACATACTAAGGCAGCACCATTGACTTGAATGGTGGATCCCAAGCGGCTGTCACATATTTAGGCAGTACCATTGACTTGAATGGTGGATCCCTAGCGGATGTCACATACTTAGGCAGCACCATTGACTTGAATGGTGGATCCCTAGCGGATGTCACATACTTAGGCAGCACCATTGACTTGAATGGTGGATCCCTAGCGGATGTCACATACTTCGGCAGCACCATTGACTTGAATGGTGGATCCCTAGCGGATGTCACATACTTAGGCAGCACCATTGACTTGAATGGTGGATCCCTAGCGGATGTCACATACTTAGGCAGTACCATTGACTTGAATGGTGGATCCCTAGCGGAAGTCACATACTTAGGCAGCACCATTGACTTGAATGGTGGATCCCAAGCGGATGTCACATACTTAGGCAGCACCATTGACTTGAATGGTGGATCCCTAGCGGATGTCACATACTTCGGCAGCACCATTGACTTGAATGGTGGATCCCTAGCGGATGTCACATACTTAGGCAGTACCATTGACTTGAATGGTGGATCCCAAGCGGCTGTCACATATTTAGGCAGTACCATTGACTTGAATGGTGGATCCCAAGCGGCTGTCACATATTTAGGCAGTACCATTGACTTGAATGGTGGATCCCAAGCGGCTGTCACATATTTAGGCAGTACCATTGACTTGAATGGTGGATCCCAAGCGGCTGTCACATATTTAGGCAGTACCATTGACTTGAATGGTGGATCCCAAGCGGCTGTCACATATTTAGGCAGTACCATTGACTTGAATGGTGGATCCCAAGCGGCTGTCACATATTTAGGCAGTACCATTGACTTGAATGGTGGATCCCAAGCGGCTGTCACATATTTAGGCAGTACCATTGACTTGAATGGTGGATCCCAAGCGGCTGTCACATATTTAGGCAGTACCATTGACTTGAATGGTGGATCCCAAGCGGCTGTCACATATTTAGGCAGTACCATTGACTTGAATGGTGGATCCCAAGCGGCTGTCACATATTTAGGCAGTACCATTGACTTGAATGGTGGATCCCAAGCGGCTGTCACATATTTAGGCAGTACCATTGACTTGAATGGTGGATCCCAAGCGGCTGTCACATATTTAGGCAGTACCATTGACTTGAATGGTGGATCCCAAGCGGCTGTCACATATTTAGGCAGTACCATTGACTTGAATGGTGGATCCCAAGCGGCTGTCACATACTTAGGCAGTACCATTGACTTGAATGGTGGATCCCAAGCGGCTGTCACATATTTAGGCAGTACCATTGACTTGAATGGTGGATCCCAAGCGGCTGTCACATACTTAGGCAGTACCATTGACTTGAATGGTGGATCCCAAGCGGCTGTCACATATTTAGGCAGTACCATTGACTTGAATGGTGGATCCCAAGCGGGTGTCACATATTTAGGCAGTACCATTGACTTGAATGGTGGATCCCAAGCGGCTGTCACGTACTTAGGCAGTACCATTGACTTGAATGGTGGATCCCTAGCGGCTGTCACATACTTAGGCAGTACCATTGACTTGAATGGTGGATCCCTGGCGGATGTCACATACTTAGGCAGTACCATTGACTTGAATGGTGGATCCCAAGCGGCTGTCACATACTTAGGCAGTACCATTGACTTGAATGGTGGATCCCAAGCGGCTGTAACGTACTTAGGCAGCACCATTGACTTGAATGGTGGATCCCAAGCGGCTGTCACGTACTTAGGCAGTACCATTGACTTGAATGGTGGATCCCAAGCGGGTGTCACGTACTTAGGCAGCACCATTGACTTGAATGGTGGATCCCAAGCGGCTGTCACATATTTAGGCAGTACCATTGACTTGAATGGTGGATCCCAAGCGGGTGTCACATATTTAGGCAGTACCATTGACTTGAATGGTGGATCCCTATGGTGGATCCCAAGCGGCTGTCACGTACTTAGGCAGCACCATTGACTTGAATGGTGGATCCCAAGCGGCTGTCACGTACTTAGGCAGTACCATTGACTTGAATGGTGGATCCCAAGCGGCTGTCACGTACTTAGGCAGCACCATTGACTTGAATGGTGGATCCCAAGCGGCTGTCACGTACTTAGGCAGTACCATTGACTTGAATGGTGGATCCCAAGCGGCTGTCACGTACTTAGGCAGCACCATTGACTTGAATGGTGGATCCCAAGCGGCTGTCACGTACTTAGGCAGCACCATTGACTTGAATGGTGGATCCCAAGCGGCTGTCACGTACTTCGGCAGCACCATTGACTTGAATGGTGGATCCCAAGCGGCTGTCACGTACTTAGGCAGTACCATTGACTTGAATGGTGGATCCCAAGCGGCTGTCACATATTTAGGCAGCACCATTGACTTGAATGGTGGATCCCAAGCGGCTGTCACGTACTTAGGCAGTACCATTGACTTGAATGGTGGATCCCAAGCAGGTGTCACATATTTAGGCAGTACCATTGACTTGATTGGTGGATCCCAAGCGGCTGTCACATATTTAGGCAGTACCATTGACTTGAATGGTGGATCCCAAGCGGCTGTCACATATTTAGGCAGTACCATTGACTTGAATGGTGGATCCCAAGCGGCTGTCACATATTTAGGCAGTACCATTGACTTGAATGGTGGATCCCAAGCGGCTGTCACATATTTAGGCAGTACCATTGACTTGAATGGTGGATCCCAAGCGGCTGTCACATATTTAGGCAGTACCATTGACTTGAATGGTGGATCCCAAGCGGCTGTCACATATTTAGGCAGTACCATTGACTTGAATGGTGGATCCCAAGCGGCTGTCACATATTTAGGCAGTACCATTGACTTGAATGGTGGATCCCAAGCGGCTGTCACATATTTAGGCAGTACCATTGACTTGAATGGTGGATCCCAAGCGGCTGTCACATATTTAGGCAGTACCATTGACTTGAATGGTGGATCCCAAGCGGCTGTCACATATTTAGGCAGTACCATTGACTTGAATGGTGGATCCCAAGCGGCTGTCACATATTTAGGCAGTACCATTGACTTGAATGGTGGATCCCAAGCGGCTGTCACATATTTAGGCAGTACCATTGACTTGAATGGTGGATCCCAAGCGGCTGTCACATATTTAGGCAGTACCATTGACTTGAATGGTGGATCCCAAGCGGCTGTCACATATTTAGGCAGTACCATTGACTTGAATGGTGGATCCCAAGCGGCTGTCACATATTTAGGCAGTACCATTGACTTGAATGGTGGATCCCAAGCGGCTGTCACATATTTAGGCAGTACCATTGACTTGAATGGTGGATCCCAAGCGGCTGTCACATATTTAGGCAGTACCATTGACTTGAATGGTGGATCCCAAGCGGCTGTCACATATTTAGGCAGTACCATTGACTTGAATGGTGGATCCCAAGCGGCTGTCACATATTTAGGCAGTACCATTGACTTGAATGGTGGATCCCAAGCGGCTGTCACATATTTAGGCAGTACCATTGACTTGAATGGTGGATCCCAAGCGGCTGTCACATATTTAGGCAGTACCATTGACTTGAATGGTGGATCCCAAGCGGCTGTCACATATTTAGGCAGTACCATTGACTTGAATGGTGGATCCCAAGCGGCTGTCACATATTTAGGCAGTACCATTGACTTGAATGGTGGATCCCAAGCGGCTGTCACATATTTAGGCAGTACCATTGACTTGAATGGTGGATCCCAAGCGGCTGTCACATATTTAGGCAGTACCATTGACTTGAATGGTGGATCCCAAGCGGCTGTCACATATTTAGGCAGTACCATTGACTTGAATGGTGGATCCCAAGCGGCTGTCACATATTTAGGCAGTACCATTGACTTGAATGGTGGATCCCAAGCGGCTGTCACATATTTAGGCAGTACCATTGACTTGAATGGTGGATCCCAAGCGGCTGTCACATATTTAGGCAGTACCATTGACTTGAATGGTGGATCCCAAGCGGCTGTCACATATTTAGGCAGTACCATTGACTTGAATGGTGGATCCCAAGCGGCTGTCACATATTTAGGCAGTACCATTGACTTGAATGGTGGATCCCAAGCGGCTGTCACATATTTAGGCAGTACCATTGACTTGAATGGTGGATCCCAAGCGGCTGTCACATATTTAGGCAGTACCATTGACTTGAATGGTGGATCCCAAGCGGCTGTCACATATTTAGGCAGTACCATTGACTTGAATGGTGGATCCCAAGCGGCTGTCACATATTTAGGCAGTACCATTGACTTGAATGGTGGATCCCAAGCGGCTGTCACATATTTAGGCAGTACCATTGACTTGAATGGTGGATCCCAAGCGGCTGTCACATATTTAGGCAGTACCATTGACTTGAATGGTGGATCCCAAGCGGCTGTCACATATTTAGGCAGTACCATTGACTTGAATGGTGGATCCCAAGCGGCTGTCACATATTTAGGCAGTACCATTGACTTGAATGGTGGATCCCAAGCGGCTGTCACATATTTAGGCAGTACCATTGACTTGAATGGTGGATCCCAAGCGGCTGTCACATATTTAGGCAGTACCATTGACTTGAATGGTGGATCCCAAGCGGCTGTCACATATTTAGGCAGTACCATTGACTTGAATGGTGGATCCCAAGCGGCTGTCACATATTTAGGCAGTACCATTGACTTGAATGGTGGATCCCAAGCGGCTGTCACATATTTAGGCAGTACCATTGACTTGAATGGTGGATCCCAAGCGGCTGTCACATATTTAGGCAGTACCATTGACTTGAATGGTGGATCCCAAGCGGCTGTCACATATTTAGGCAGTACCATTGACTTGAATGGTGGATCCCAAGCGGCTGTCACATATTTAGGCAGTACCATTGACTTGAATGGTGGATCCCTAGCGGCTGTCACATATACTTCGGCAGCACCATTGACTTGAATGGTGGATCCCAAGCGGCTGTCACGTACGTAGGCAGCACCATTGACTTGAATGGTGGATCCCAATCGGTTGTCAGCGATAGAATTGGAAGGGCTAGGTCAGCATTTGTGCTATTAAAGAAAATATCGAAGTCAAAAAGCTGGCTCATACCAAAGTCACAGATTCTTCAACACAAATGTCAAAACAGTCTTATTCTATAGAGCATAAATTTGGAGAACAGTGAGGAAATACCCAGAAAGTAAAGACCTTCATAAACACTTGCCTTAGAAATACACGGAGACTCGAGTTAGAGCCAGACACACAAATTATGTGATAATCCTTGAAGCAACTAGAAAAGAAAGCACAGGATCGAGGTGAATCAACAGTTCTTGTAGACACCCTATGTCCCAGACGGAGAAAAATCATGCATTTTAGCAAATACTTTACTTTAGTTTTGCAACACTCTACACTCAGAGAGCTGCGAAAGAGATGCTAGTTTTAAAAAAATGTAGGTGTCACTTGACTTTAGAAACATCGTGTGAGCCCAGCATCCCCTATGACTGCAGTCGGCCTCGGATATTTTAGGACTTAAAGATATGATGAGGATATTTGCTTACTAATCATATTTCAGTGCAAGGTTTGGGGCGGGAGGTTTGGGGGGGGGGGTTGGGGGTTGGAGGCAAATCCAAAAGTGGTTTCGAAAAGTCGAGGGACTACTCTGATTGACCTAGTTGTGTTATGCAAATATTTTTTTTATATCACTAAATGGCAAGGTAGCTTTCATTTTTGTTTTTGTTTTTTAACTTAAACCTTTATTGGGGTTAACTACATATTTAAGAAATGAATTAAAAAAGAAAATATCTTCATCACAAAAACACTCCTAAAATCATTTTATATGTTGCTCATAAATGAAAAAAAAATTACTTGTAATAAACAGCTTATCAAAAGAATTACATTCCCTAATTATTTATAAGTTTTACCATTGTAAAAAATAAAATAAATGTTAAGTAGAAAGGTCTATACATTTTTGTGGATTATCAAAACTGGTGCTGGGTGGCCGAGTGGTCTTAACTGAGCAAATCTCAAGTTGGTGGTCTGGAGTTCAATTCCAGCTAGAGCAAAAACACCACCAGCGCCCCGGGTAGATGGGACTCGTTAACGGCAACTCATCTAAGAGAAGGAAACTCTGAAATCAAACCCGGAGATGGAGTCCCGAAAGGCGGATAACATTGATACAATGAAGCATTCCGACAACTCCTGCGACGTCACTGGTGCCAAGCTGTATCATCCAATGATGTTCCCTTGGGTTACCCAGCGGCGTGGAGAGAGGCGATTTGCTGTAGGGAACCAGCTTATAATCCTTCAAGTATAATAATCCCAGGCTATGTGGATTTCGTCCTACGAAGCCCACTCCATCGTCACATTGTGACGGACGGGTGCCAGCAATCTGCAATGCTCTCATGGTGGGTCTTCCGGCTAAATAGCACAGAATAATGCGGCTCGCATTGTTCTTGGCAAACGCAAGTTCGACCATGCAAAAACACTTCTGAGAGAGTTGCATTGGCTGCCGGTGCGTGCTCGCATAGAGTACAAAATCGCAACGTTGTGCTACCGCTGTCTACATGGCCTGTCGCCGTCCTATCTGAAAGAGCTGCTGGCGCCTTATGTACCCACTAGACAACTCCGCTCATCCGATAGTGGCAAACTCACGACACCACGTGTTCGCCTTGAGACTTACGGAAAACGCACTTTCGCATTTGCACTGAACGCCCTTCCAGTCGATCTCAGAAACTGGAGTCCTTTAAAACCGATTTAAAGACACATCTATTTCGCAAACACCTTCTGGGATGATTGTCTACCATTTTTTCCAGTTAATACATATTGGCTGTGTTGCTAAGGGTTGAAATGGATAGAATGACTTTGACTTGGTATGCTTGTAATTAGTCTTTGTAGTGTTCCGTTTGTTTTAAATGTAGTAAATTATAGGTTTTTGACTTTGTACCGCGCTTCGAGCCTTTGGGGATGAAGCGTGTTTTTTAAATAACTTTTATTATTATTTTATTATTATTATTATTTTTTATAAATCGTATGTGGATGGCAATATTATGTAGAGAAGACATACGTTTTTTTACAAAATAGTAGAAATTTACCAATATTCAGTTGATTGAAATTTATATTTGGAATATCAAACTACTGGAACTTTTTCAGATAAATTACAAATTGCCATTTAGATATAGATCTACTTTAAAACATTTTTTTCCCCAAATCCACATGATTTATTTTTAAAATGACAAATTAGGAATAAGAGTTCATTCTAAAACAAGTACGAACAAAAGAAATGGAATTGGCATGACAATCGAAATGCTAGTTTACTTTTTTAGGTTACTGATAGATTCTCATTTAAAAAAAAAAAAAAAAAAAGAAAAAATGTTTTAAATCCTTCCAAATAGATGGGGCAGTTTTTATTATTATTATTCTAATATTAAAAAGACAAAAGTTGGGGGAATTTAATAAATATCGGCTAATTATTTTGTTTAAACCCCAGTTATTCAAGAAACTGTGCCACACGTAGATGTAGCACTTTGAAAGAAAAGACCAACGCTTTCGATATACTAATTGATGAAACAATGTGCACCATTTTTATTAGCCCGTCAAATCCTTAATTTAAAAAAATATATTTCAGTTTGTAAGTTTCCATTTTATATAACTCAACATTCATGGAATCGAGAACATTTATAATTATGCTAATAAATTATTTTTTAAAAGTCTTAATGCCATCATGCAATTTTTAATTAACACATGGCCCTATTTTTACAGAAATGCTTTTATAATTAAATATAATTTGTAAATAGATTACATATTTTGATACTTAGCAAGAACTATTGTTAGATTTATAGACCTTGATATTGATGTAAAGGTATTTTAATTCAGTGTTAATAAAGTCTTTCAATTTGTGAAGTGGCATAAAAAAAAAAATGAATAAAAAGATCGATTTGTGCGAACAATGAGAAGTAAGATTCGGCTTATAAACAGGAGCGGCCAATACGATATTTATAATCGAATATGTAAGCCTTTAACAAGATTAGCCTTAAATTTACGGATCCTCAAATATATCGGGCGTAGCGATATTTTATAGATTATACTAATTGTAATCGGCTGAAGTCTAAATGTTTTTTTAAAAAAATTACAAAAAATTAGACTAGTTAGTGGGAATTAAAAGGGAGTTAATGCTAACTTAAAGCTACGAAGATTGAATTTCGGTTTAGCTCCCATTTTAGGTCTTAAGATTCACAATAGTAGGATCAAACAAACCAAAATAAGTGAAATGCATTTCCGTTGCAATATAATATATATATTTATATGTAAAGGTGCATTACTTAAAAGATAATAAAGTACATTAAAATTTACATATCCTCTCCCATCCCCCCCAAAAAAAATAAAAATTGTTTTTGAAGCACATACATCACTTATGCCCAGAGCTTGGGCATAGAGTTAGTGTCCCTCCGGGGAGCCCACTATTTTAGCCGCCCACTGTCACCAAAAACGGACGCTAGCCAAAAATTACCCCCCCCCCCCCCCTGCACATACATCACTTATGCCCAGCGCTTGGGCATAGAGTTAGTGTCCCTCCGGGGAGCCCACTATTTTAGCCCCCCCCTGTCACCAAAAACGGACGCTAGCCAAAAATTACCCCCCCCCCCCACACACACACACACAAACACACACACATACACCTGTTTTTCGTCCTAGCAATGTTAAGAACAAAAGCTCGGAGAAAAGCCGCGAAGAAGAAAATACCGGCTGATAGTGAAGCGTATAGCAACTTAACGGCTGAGTATAGCAACTTGACGGCTGAATATAACAACGTAACGGCTGAGTATAACTACGTAACAGCCGAGTATAACAACTTAAAGGCCGAGTATAGCAACTTAACGGCTGAGTATCACAACTTGACGGCTGGGCATAACAACTAGACGGCTGGGTATAACAACTTGACGGCTGAGTATAACAACGCAACGGCTGAGTATAACAACTTGATGGCTGGATATAACAACGTAACAGTTGAGTATAACAACTGGGTATAACAACGTAATTACTGAGTATAACAACTTGACGGCTGATTATAACAACTTAAAGGCCGAGTATAGCAACTTAACGGCTGGGTATAACAACTTAATGGCCGAGTATAGCAACTTAACGGCTGAGTATAACAACTGGGTATAACAACGTAATGACTGAGTATAACACCTTAAAGGCTGAGTATAACAACTTAACGACTGAGTATAACAACTTGACGGCTGTGTGTAACATCTTAAAGTCTGAAGTCAGAGC
This sequence comes from Lymnaea stagnalis, assembly GCA_964033795.1. Classification (NCBI taxonomy): domain Eukaryota; kingdom Metazoa; phylum Mollusca; class Gastropoda; family Lymnaeidae; genus Lymnaea; species Lymnaea stagnalis. Next base: position 1,986,934 of record CAXITT010000002.1, on the reverse strand, counting down.
AATGGTCCAAAAAGCATAAAAAGCCCAGTTCAACTGGGTCGGTTCGTGTGAAATACTTGACCTCACTGAAGGGTGAAACGTTTGGCGACTGAGAGGCCATCTTTCTGCGATGGGTAAGAAGAAAACACCAAACACACTAAAAACAACAAGTGACACCGAGGCGAGCGACACCAAGCGGGCACAGACGCGCAATCAACACTTTGCAGAGGTGAAACAGAAAACCAGAGTGACGGAAGAAAGCCGAGCCATCACACGCATGAGAGGAGCTGGAGCCCAATGATGAGACGTCACACCGTGATGGGGTTCTTTGGCCCCCAGTTGAGACATCATACCATGGTGGTGTTCTTTGACCTCCAGTTGAGACATCATACCATGGTGGTGTTCTTTGACCTCCAGTTGAGACATCATACCATGGTGGTGTTCTTTGGCCTCCAGTTGAGACATCATACCATGGTGGTGTTCTTTGGCCTCCAGATGAGACGTCACACCGTGATGGGGTTCTTTGGCCCCCAGTTGAGACATCATACCATGGTGGTGTTCTTTGACCTCCAGTTGAGACATCATACCATGGTGGTGTTCTTTGACCTCCAGTTGAGACATCATACCATGGTGGTGTTCTTTGACCGCCAGTTGAGACATCATACCATGGTGGTGTTCTTTGACCTCCAGTTGAGACATCATACCATGGTGGTGTTCTTTGACCTCCAGTTGAGACATCATACCATGGTGGTGTTCTTCTACGTCAGATGAGACATCATACCATGGTGGTGTTCTTCGACCTCCAGTTGAGACATCATTCCATGGTGGTGTTCTTCTACGTCAGATGAGACATCATACCATGGTGGTGTTCTTCGACCTCCAGACGAGACATCATACCATGGTGGTGTTCTTCTACGTCAGATGAGACATCATACCATGGTGGTGTTCTTCTACGTCAGATGAGACATCATACCATGGTGGTGTTCTTCGACCTCCAGTTGAGACATCATTCCATGGTGGTGTTCTTCTACGTCAGATGAGACATCATACCATGGTGGTGTTCTTCGACCTCCAGACAAGACATCATACCATGGTGGTGTTCTTTGACCTCCAGTTGAGACATCATTCCATGGTGGTGTTCTTCTACGTCAGATGAGACATCATACCATGGTGGTGTTCTTCGACCTCCAGACAAGACATCATATCATGGTGGTGTTCTTCTACGTCAGATGAGACATCATACCATGGTGGTGTTCTTCTACGTCAGATGAGACATCATACCATGGTGGTGTTCTTTGACCTCCAGTTGAGACATCATACCATGGTGGTGTTCTTTGACCTCCAGTTGAGACATCATACCATGGTGGTGTTCTTCTACGTCAGATGAGACATCATACCATGGTGGTGTTCTTTGACCTCCAGTTGATACATCATTCCATGGTGGTGTTCTTCTACGTCAGATGAGACATCATACCATGGTTGTGTTCTTCGACCTCCAGACAAGACATCATACCATGGTGGTGTTCTTCGACCTCCAGACAAGACATCATACCATGGTGGTGTTCTTCGACCTACAGACGAGACATCATACCATGGTGGTTTTCTTTGGCCTCCAGATGAGACATCATACAATGATGGTGTTCTTTGGCCTCCAGATGAGACATCATACCATGGTGGTGTTCTTCGACCTCCAGACAAGACATCATACCATGGTGGTGTTCTTCGACCTCCAGACGAGACATCATACCATGGTGGTGTTCTTTGGCCTCCAGATGAGACATCATACAATGATGGTGTTCTTTGGCCTCCAGATGAGACATCATACCATGGTGGTGTTCTTTGGCCTCCAGTTGAGACATCATACCATGGTGGTGTTCTTCTACGTCAGATGAGACATCATACCATGGTACTGTTCTTCTTCTTCAGATGAGACATCATACCATGGTGGTGTTCTTCTACGTCAGATGAGACATCATACCATGGTAGTGTTTTTCTTCTACGTCAGATGAGACGTCATACCATGGTAGTGTTTTTCTTTTACGTCAGATGAGACACCATACCATGGTGGTGTTCTTTGACCTCCAGATGAGACGCCACACCGTGGCGCTGTTCTTCGACCGCCAGCAAGCCTACGATTAAGTGTGGCGCACGGACCCCCCCCCACCCCCACCCAAAGTTCATTCCATTTCCACAAATGGACGAAACGCTCTCAAACGAGATATTAGACTAACCATCTTTAGGGTAGCGTAAAACGGGACAGGACTCTTGTGTATTTGGGTGGGAAACTAGATTAAAACTCTAGCCCAACAACCGTAAACGCTGACTGTGTGCCAAAGCCAGGTCTAAACTAAACCTGGCGAGGAAACTGACTTGTACTAATTGGGTTGGTGACGCAGGACTCCTTTAAACGGGGTGGGGATTGTAACAGATGGGGGTGGAGCTAAGAGAAAAGGTCAGGATATAAAAAGAAAACGTGAGTGGAGGTGTGGTGTGAGAGGACATTTCTCTTGTTGTGGGTGGAGCCTTTATGGGCGAGGGGCGTGGTGAGTGTTGAGGGGAAGGGTCGGGGTCAGACATGGGCGTGACACGGTGCGGGAGAAGAAAATACATAATGGTTGGTTACGGGATGTGCATCGATGACAGAGGGTGGGGTTGGCTCATAATGGTTGGTGATGGGATGTGCATCGATGACAGAGGGTGGGGTTGGCTCATAATGGTTGGTGACGGGATGTGCATCGATGACAGAGGGTGGGGTTGGCTCATAATGGTTGGTGACGGGATGTGCATCGATGACAGAGGCTGGGGTTGGCTCATAATGGTTGGTGACGTGATGTGCATCGATGACAGAGGGTGGAATTGGCTCATAATGGTTGGTGACGGGATGCGCATCGATGACAGAGGTTGGGGTTGGCTCATAATGGTTGGTGACGGGATGTGCATCGATGACAGAGGGTGGGGTTGGCTCATAATGGTTGGTGACAGGGAGTGCCTTGATAAAGGAGGCTGGGGTTGGCTTTAGTTATTTTAATCTGAGAAATATTGAAACTAGCGAACAAGTTCATCTATCGTGATATTCACAGATGAAGTTTAATTTTTTGAAGATATTACAAAAATAAAGAATACTCATTAAATAATTTGTTCTGATACATTGTTATTGTTTTTTTTTTGTTTTTTTGTCTTCTTCTTCTTATTATGCCTTTTTCCTATTTATGAGAATATTGCGATTTGTAGAGGGGAGGGGGGTTGTTTGGTGGATTGTTTGGGTTTGGGGGAAGGTGTAAAATTAAAGAGGGAAAACCCAATACAGGACTGACAGCTGACTAACAGCGGACTAACAGCAGAATGACAACAGAATGACAGCATATTGACAACAGAACGACATCAAAATGTCAGCATAATGACAGCAGAATGACAACAGACTGACATCAGAATGGCAGCAGACTGTAAGCAGAATGACAGCAGAATGACAGAGAATCACAGCAGAATTACAATTGAGTGGCATCAGAGTGACAGCAGAGTGACAACTGGGTGACAGCAGAATGACAGCAGACTGACAGCATTTCAACATTGTAGGATGTCAGTTTTGTGTTCAGCATTGTAGGAAAATTACAAAATATTAAAAACTCAGCCGATAGGCTAATTTGAAAGGCAAAAAAAACCCCGTGATCACGTCACACCACTACGTCATTCACTTCATTGGCTCCCCCCTGTACAAGCACGGATGGACTAAAAACTCTCTGTTCTCTGTGTTACGCACTGACTTGTATTGGGAGAAATTAATCTCCTAGTTTAATTTTAATTGGCTCGTTGTAAACAGTGCCTAACAAAGGACGATACCATAGAATCAACAATATTAAAGATACGACCCAAAACAGTTTCTAGTTACAATTAATAAGATTTATGAAGTCGAAAGATAATTACAAAAGAAAAGACAATATAATACAATCTTCAACTTACAGTATTGTAGATCTTGTACCGGTACACAGTTAATACAGTTAGAATAATGTGCCAATGAATAATGCGAAGGAAACACATATGAGCACACAAATACACAAAGAATAAAACACGCCTCGTAAAGTTAATAAAATCTATCTGAATCTCCGTCCCTTCGTATCTGTCAATCCCTTATAAACATGTAGCGTAAGACGCTCCCAGAAGGACCCATGACGTGTTGTTTACATATCTCGGGATAAGGAGTACATTCGAGAAGTTACCCGGAGACATTCTACCCAATACGTAATTTGAAGCCGATTGTAAACAAGCTACATCAAAGAGATTTAGACACGCCCACAACAGACGTTACTGTCTGCTAGGAGTGTACTACGAGGTCGAGGAAAGTTCACGCACAGGAAATTGTGCTACATAACATCTGCAACAACTGGTTCTCAAATTCCTCCCCTTTCTGTCTAACCTAACTTCTCTCTGTCTATTCACCCCTTCGACAGCTTCGCTCCTTCGCAGACGCGCGTATTCTCTCTGTCTCCAAGACTCGCATAAAAACATACGGTGAACGATTGTTTTCTCTCTGTGCCCCCAAACAATGGAATTCTCTTCCATTACACATTCGCAATATACCAACCATCACAACCTTCAAAACTGCACCCAAAACACATCTCTTTAAACTCTACTATCCTGACTGATTCCCACCTCTGATCGCTAAACGATGCTACTGAGTGTCATCCATGACTTGACATGTAAATAGTTTTAAATAGACATTTGTTTTGTTTGATTTAATTAATGTATGTCAATTAATTTTTTAAGTTCTTGATGATGTTTGTTAAATTGTATGTACAGCGTGGTGAGCCTAGCCCTAGGTTGGGTAACACGCTATACAAAACCACTTATAATAATAATAATTATAATAATGATAATAATGTCAGTTTGGCGTTCAGCATAGCAGGATGTTAATTTGGTGTTCAACATTGCAGGATGTCAGTTTGGTGTTCAGTAATGTAAGGTGTCATCGAGAATTTGAACAATAAAGTTATCTGTGTCATCAAGAATGGCATAAAAAATGACAACAACCAGATCATCTATGTCAAGAAGAATGTCAACAATCAAGTCATCAGTGTCACTAAGAATTTCACCAAGAATATCAACAAGCAAGTCAGAGCCATGCACAAAGGAATGTAGTGGTCATAATACAGAACTACATTACATTTTCAAACCACAATAAAATGTAGACTTACACTTTGATGACCACTAAGCTTAGGCCACATTTGTAACAACAAATAGTAGAGTATCATCTGTCACCAAAAGTAATCTTACATTTTAAGCACAGCTTCCTTGTTTACGGCCCGACCAGGAACACCTATTAATAAATCATGATAATGGAATGATCTGTCGCAAGCTTTTCATATCAGTTTATGCATACACCTAATGTGATAAAGAATTATAAATCAAACATGATGACCAAGCGGAACGGGGTGTGAACAACAACAAAAAAAAAGGGGGGAGGGGGTACCTATATAATACTATTGTGTTTTTAAATAAACTTATTAAACAGTATTAGTTTCTGACAGCAGCAGACGCGATGACGTCATCACCTGAACCTCGTTCTCGCCAGCGTCTCACCAATTTAACTAATTGTTTTGTGATGAATATGTTCTTAAATCACAGAATCTGCGTTTTTACTTTTATTCTTCTAATGAAAAGTTTTACACTCAAAGGAGGTAAGTAGTCGCCCATTAATTATTTTTAAAAAATAAGGGGGGGGGGTGTTTGTTTGGAAATATTTGACGATGGTTGACAAGGGGGAGGGGGGTTGGGTTAGATTTTAATCTTAAAAAGTGACTAAATATTACACTATTTTTACAAACTTAATGAGTGTAAATAGTTATGTAATTTTTAGGCTTTTAGAAATATAAGATTTATTTAACGTGTGCCTGTCTGTGCACTGCTGATGGCTGGTCAGAATGTTAGCACACTATGTTAGTGCAAGAGAAGTCAAAAGTTGACCTCTCTTCGCCTGTAGATTCTGTTTGTCGCAAGTGACTAGGGTGGTATGTTTGCGGTCAAGTTGCAGTTATGGAACAAGGACAAGGTTCAAGTGTCATGCGCAGTCAAGATAAATGGTATTGATAGAGTAGGAATACGATATTTTGAGAATTAGGGGAAAGTAAAGTGAGTAATAATAATATAGCATCGCTGCTTGAACGGCTTTGCGAAATCTGTAGCATCTATTTTGCCATCACAAGTCATGTGGAAATACCAATGTCAACAGAATATTTATGTTTATTTTAACTTCGGCGTTATAAATAGAAATGATAAAGGATAATGCATAGAGATGTCACCATGACGTCATTTGCATGTTTATTAATTTTGCAGGGAATTAGGGTTCAGGTTAGTTTTAGTGACAGAATTAACTGGTCGTGTCAACCAAGATGGCGGACATATGGCGACTTCTCTATGCATTTACCGTGATAAATATCATGCTTAGATTTCATTGGCAAGGGCCACTATCTGATTATTCAGCTCAAGGCTCAAGCATAATTAATAATTAGATGTTTAAGAGTTGGCTAACCAACTTAGCCTTAGTCGTGTTCACAACATTAATTTGCTACATACATCAAACTATTCTTTAAGGTTCAGCCGAGGCAGCCAGTCATACAACACCAGCACCAACACCAGATCCTCGTTGTGGTCAGCAAGTCGTAGTTTTTGATGACTTTGATAAGTCAGGCGGTATTTTCCAAAGCTACGCTAACCATAACCAGTCAATCAAATGGATCAGAACGAACAGCACAAGCCATGGACCAATGTCTACAGACTGGGGCCCATCATCACAAACACATCATGGTAAATAGTAACTGGATAGAGGACCTGACATTGCAGGTTTGGAAATCTTTTGACATGACTTTCTAAATGGGAAATAATTTTAATTCGGAATTTTCAATTATTTCGCTTTCGACCATTTTATCAAAGTAATTTTGGAGACAAAAAAAAGTTAAAATTAAGCTACTACAGGACACATATACTCTCCCAATCTTTACATTATCATTTATGAGAAAAATGATTTTATTTTGTCCAAAACAAAAATAAAGGATCAAATTTTAGGAAGGTCATGTAAAAATGTCTCTGTTTTAGTAAAACGCATTTGACATAGCGGCTGCTTCCCTTTGGGTAAATATTTTTAAAAAATCATAAATATAATAAATCGTATTTTAAAAATAAATTTAACTCAAAAAATTTGATAAGTAAGTGTCCTGTGTCTATTTTATAAAACACGGAAGTATCGATCTTTAGACGACCAACTGAGATCTCTATACGTCTCTCATCCTATCGACAATTCCTATTTCCCTCAATTAAATAAAAAACATGGCACACTACAACCACTTGTAAATAAACATGTCGTGATTTCCTACCGTGCAGGTTCCTACATGTCTCTTGTGTCTGTTGGTAACACACACGTGACCAGTGGCACAACAGCTTTACTCAGTACGAAGATCAGTCCGCTCAGTGGAGCGGTCTGCATAGAATTCCACTACGCCACAAAGGGCTCTTCCAATTTTAACATCAAGGTCTGGGGTCAAGCTGCACCAGACTACAGCTCACGTCCTACTGACGTGATGATTGGTCAAACAGGAAGTGTAAGGGCCAACCAATGGAAAGCTGCTTACTTTTATGGTTGCTTACAAAATGTCAAATATGTAAGTTGATACATTTAAGTTCATATGTGTAAGTTGATATATGTAATTTGATGTATTTACGTTGGTGTATGTAATTTGATATATGTAAGTTCATGTATGTCTATGTAAGTTGATGGATGATAGTTGATATATTTATGTTGATATATGTAAGTTGATTTTCGTAAGTTGATGTTGTTCGTCCTTTGTAAGTTTAATTTTATGTGTAAATTCGAACAACACTTTACACTCATTTAAACACCTCTATCACTTGTAAATGAGATTCTTTTAATTACACTCATCGTACACAGTAACAGCTCGACACGCTGTTTCAACCGACACAGATAGTTATTATATATTCAAGAGTCTATGTAACAATACAAATAATACAACACAGTCCGTACACAACCAATACCCTATAGATACAATCATTACGTTAATCTTCTCTGGCAGCTTACACTTGCTTACAACACAATCTACTCTCAGTACCTTGCTAGACTCACCTATACACTTGCTTACAACACAATCTACTCTCAGTACCTTGCTAGACTCACCTATACATTTGCTTACAACACAATCTGCTCTCAGTACCTTGCTAGACTCACCTATACATTTGCTTACAACACAATCTACTCTCAGTACCTTGCTAGACTCACCTATACATTTGCTTACAACACAATCTACTCTCAGTACCTTGCTAGACTCACCTATACATTTGCTTACAACACAATCTGCTCTCAGTACCTTACTAGACTCACCTATACATTTGCTTACAACACAATCTGCTCTCAGTACCTTGCTAGACTCACCTTACATTTGCTTACAATACAATCTACTCTCAGTACCTTGCTAGACTCACCTATACATTTGCTTACAACACAATCTACTCTCAGTACCTTGCTAGACTCACCATACATTTGCTTACAACACAATCTATTCACAGCACCATACTGTACAACGTGTATAAAACTGGTTAGTATAATTAGTCTTCTAGCTAACATTCTGAAGTCTTTCCATATTTAGTGTGTCCTCTCTAACGTTGTATGTTGATTCTAAAGTTAACTTTGTCCATCTCTAAGTTCACTAAATATTTTGATAACCAATCTTAATCAAATTTCAACATCTGTTCGTTAACTCTAACTATTACATAATATCGTTCTTTCCAATGTCTTTTTATGTCTCCTTCTTTGACTGACTGTCACTGTCTGGACATTTCTTGTATCTTTTTTGCGTCTGCTTCGGCCTGGTTCCTTTTCACAAGCGCCCCGTTCTCTACTATATTAACAGTACTGAGTGGAACAAAGGCTGTCACGCAGCTGGAACAAAGGCTGTCACGCAGCTGGAACAAAGGCTGTCACGCAGCTGGAACAAAGGCTGTCACGCAGCTGGAACAAAGGCTGTCACGCAGCTGGAACAAAGGCTGTCACG
>CAXITT010000002.1:1956385-1974854 GCA_964033795.1 Lymnaea stagnalis | reverse complement strand
GGGTGTAGGACTGTCTGTGGGGCTGTTGTTGTATGGACGGCATATAGGGTGTAGGACTCTCTGTGGGGCTGTTGTTGTAAGGACGGCATATAGGGTGTAGGACTCTCTGTGGGGCTGTTGTTGTAAGGACGGCATATAGGGTGTAGGACTCTCTGTGGGGCTGTTGGACGGCATATGGGGTGTAGGACTGTCTGTGGGGCTGTTGGACGGCATATAGGGTGTAGGACTCTCTGTGGGGCTGTTGTTGTAAGGAAGGCATATAGGGTGTAGGACTCTCTGTGGGGCTGTTGTTGTAAGGACGGCATATAGGGTGTAGGACTCTATGTGGGGCTGTTGGACGGCATATAGGGTGTAGGACTGTCTGTGGGGCTGTTGTTGTAAGGACGGCATATAGGGTGTAGGACTCTCTCTGGGGCTGTTGTTGTAAGGACTGCATATAGGGTGTAGGACTCTCTGTGGGGCTGTTGTTGTAAGGACGGCATATAGGGTGTAGGACTGTCTGTGGGTCTGTTGGACGGCATATAGGGTGTAGGACTCTCTGTGGGGCTATTGTTGTAAGGACAGCATATAGGGTGTAGGACTCTCTGTGGGGCTGTTGTAAGGACGACATACATTAAAGAAAATGAGAATTGACCTCTATTTTGTGTAACACTTGGATCCACCCGGTGTAAAACAAAAAAAGCTACCGGTTGACCTTTATGATCATTTCCTTGACCAATGGTCATCCATCGCTTACCCGGTCGTCCACTCAGCGTCCAGATCCCTGACTGACCACAAACTTTCACTACGCGAAACAAAACAACTTTTGAACCAACCAAATACAGCGAAATCAACATCAAATCCGACCAAACTATTCAACCGTTCCCTGTGATCATAGATATTCAGAATATACTTCAATTACAAAAATCAAGTAAAATACTACAGATTTAATTTTACAATAATATTCTAGACATTGAACCTAGAGAGTGCCGTACTGATCAATGTAATTTCAATTCAAAAAATATTTTATATAAATGTAAAAAAAATGGTTGTTATTATTACAATACATATCAGCAAATTTTCTGTATTATATTTTTTAAAAGCAAATAAATCTTTATTTCAGTTAGCGTTCGAGAGTGAATGGCATGGAACAAACTCATCAACAGTTTCTTTAGATTACATTAGAGTCACGAACTTCAACAGCAGCTGCTCTGACTTACCTTCGTCGAGATCAACTTTGAGACAAACAGCTACAACAGCGACATCTAGACCAATAACATCAACATCAACAACATCAGCCATCCCAACAACAACAACTAAATTAGCTATAACAGCAACAAGTCCAACAACCACATTATCACCAGCAGATCCTTCATGTACAACGAATAGGACAGGATTACCTTCTTGTAACTTTGACAAATCTCAATGTACATTCACAAGTTATGCTGAAAGGAACAGCAATCTGAAATGGATTAGAGCCCAGGATAATCCGATACCACGTGATCGGCAGCTTTCCAAAAACTCATCTTCAGGTAGGAGAATTTTAAGCTTAAAAGGTAAAGTCTTTCATTTACAGCTAAGTCTACGTGTGCTGGCCGGTGCTTTGTGAATGTGTGCTAACTGGTGCTTTATAAGTGTGAGCTAACTGGTGCTTTACATATGTGTACTGGCTGGTGCTTTATACAAGTGTACTGGCTGGTGCTTTATATCAGAGCTCAGCAACCTTTTTCCACTCTTAGTACACCCTAGACACACCATAATGTAGTAATTGTTCCTAATGGTTTGTACTGTTAAAAAATTACACCCTGGTACTATGATTTACTTCACCACAGCCCTCGGTCTACATCAGCAGTTCTCAACCTTCCTAGTGCCGTGACCCTTTAATACAGTTTCTCGTGTCGTGGCGACCACCCCAAGCCACACATTTATTTTCGTTGCTATTTCATAGCTGTGGGGATATGTGCTTTCAGACGGTCTTAGGCGACCCCTGGAAAAGAGTCCCGCGACCCCCAAAGAGGTCGTGACCCACAGGTTGAGAACCACTGGTCTACATGAACACTTCTCATTAACGAGCCGACCGCCTCTCCATTCCAACGCCTTTATTAATAGATAGATGTGCTCTGTACTGTCACAGATAGATGTGCTATGTACTGTCACAGATAGATGTGCTATGTACTGTCACAGATAGATGTGCTATGTACTGTCACATATAGATGTGCTATGTACTGTCACAGATAGATGTGCTATGTACTGTCACAGATAGATGTGCTATGTACTGTCACAGATAGATGTGCTATGTACTGTCACAGATAGATGTGCTCTGTACTGTCACAGATAGATGTGCTCTGTACTGTCACAGATAGATGTGCTATGTACTGTCACATATAGATGTGCTATGTACTGTCACGATAGATGTGCTATGTACAGTCACAGATAGATGTGCTATGTACTGTCACAGATAGATGTGCTATGTACTGTCACAGATAGATGTGCTATGTACTGTCACAGATAGATGTGATATGTACTGTCACAGATAGATGTGCTATGTACTGTCACAGATAGATGTGCTATGTACTGTCACGATAGATGTGCTATGTACTGTAACGATAGATGTGCTATGTACTGTCACGATAGATATGCTATGTACTGTCACAGATAGATGTGCTATGTAGTCACAGATAGATGTGCTCTGTACTGTCACAGATATATGTGCTATGTACTGTCACAGATAGATGTGCTATGTACTGTCACAGATAGATGTGCTATGTACTGTCATAGATAGATGTGCTCTGTACTGTCACAGTGACGATCGGAGTAGCCTCGCCCCGGTGCAATCTGACACCCTACGTCAGGTGGTCAGTTGTCGTAATTGTGGGAATTCCTCGACCCCTGCACTACCTACTCTGGGACTCCCCACAATCTCACAGTGTATTGAAATATATTAAACGTCTGTACTAAAAACATTCCTGTCATCTACGCTGTCTGACAGCTTTCCCACCATGTCCCTTTTTGTAGCAACACGAATTATTCATGTAACTGCAGATAATTCGTGCTTCCTGGATCCCCACTCACTTAAAAAAATTTTGCACGGCAAACCTGGAACCAATGTTCTCTCTAAGGTTTGCTGGTTCGTGTGCAAAATCATATAGTTGTGTGCAAAGTTTTACAGAATTAATTATTTTGCGTGCAAAATTTGCAGCCTACAAACACAAACACACAAATACATGGAAGTTTGCAGTGTGATTACTCAAAACTGCTGCGCGGCGTCTGTGAGATAGCTGCGCGGCCGAGTAGCCGCGCAGCTTAAAGGGAACATTGTCTGGAACCCTCTCGCGCCACACCGATTTCGGAGCGCTGCTTTAGACGATGGCCAATCCTCTTCTGTTTATATCTTGTTCACACAGGTGCTTTGTTACTGAGATTCTCAAATTTATGTGACCGCGTTCAACTCTGGGACCACCTGCTACTCCGCGTGCTACTCACCGTAGCGGAAACGGTGCCAACAAACTCAGCTGACAGGGACTGTTGAGAAATGTTTATTATTAATCCTAGTCCACAGTAGCCCAACCACACATAACCGGTGGCCATATTTTGTAGTTGGAAGATTAAAATTTGGGAAATAAATTTAAGTTTAATTTAATTGGGCACGAAAAGAAGTGATAGAGAAAAAATGGAACAAATAAAAGATTTATAGTATATTTTACTCCCCCCCACCCCCTCGTTGGCTTGTTATTGGCAAACTATATTTAAAGAAACACCGAATTTATTTATTGAAGATCGAAAATGACTGCTCAGTGTGAACGCTTACATGGCATGTCTGTGTCAGTGGATCCTCAACTTGGATTAACCACTGAGATTATTGGCTGCAAACAATCCTCAGTGTGAACGTACCTTTAAGTTATTGAAACAGTTTGTTCTATGGTTATGTGAAGTTTATTCCAAATAAAAAGCGCTTGTGTAGAATAAATAAAGATCTCCCAGTTAGAACAAACCAATTTTGTTGTTTAAAAGGTAACTACAAATATAAAGCTGAGAATTTAAACAAAAAAAGAAAAGTTACATTATATTAAAGAAAAAAAAAACTACTATAAAATATGTAAGCAGCAGAGTTATCTGAACATGAAGTTTACATTTTAATTTTTAGGTTCCTACATGACTCTTGGTACTACCATTCCCGGCAACCCACCTCCACCACCCCATACCAAAGCTCTCCTCAGTACTGCCATCAGCAAAGACGTCAGTGCCATTTGTCTAGAGTTTCACTACAGTACAAGCAATGCACTACATAACATCAGGATCTGGAGTCAGGCTGACCCAGGCTATATGTCACGTGACACTGATGTTCTACTGTGGGAAATGAAAGATGTCAACACATCCTCACAATGGCGCACTGCTTACGTCAGCACCTGTTTATTGGACAGAAATTATGTAAGTCGACAGGGTCAGTTTTAAATTATTTTTTTTTACAATATAAACACGAAATATTGCTCGTGGGAATAAAACCATTGTTTGTTTTTTTCCCGATCAAAAGATTTACTTCTTCCTAGGATAGAATTTATTTTTTTTTTGTTAAACCATGAATGAGCGAATAAGTACTTCTATATTTTTCAGTCGATCTTTTTTTATACACAGAAGCTAAGGAATGTTTATAACCTTTTTTGTTTAAAGAAAATTAAGTTTATAAGTTTATAATTAGAAATTTTTTAAAAGGTGAAAATTAATTTCATTACTTTATGTCTATTTCAGATTGCCTTCGAAAGTGAATTTATTGATACAGATGATGGTGTAGGTATTGATTACATAAGAATTACAAGATCGAACAGAGCAGATTGTTTAAAAACAAACACTAATACAATTCCATTATCGACAGCTAAAAAAACAACCACTCCAACCACTACAACAACCACTCCAACCGTAGATACAAAAACCAATACAATCATAGCTACAACAACCATTCCAACCACTTCAACAACCACTCCAACAATGGCTACAACAACAAACCCAACATCTACCACAACCACTCAAACCGCTACAACAACCACTCCAACAATAGCTACAACAACCACTCCAACAATGGCTACAACAACCACCCCAACAATAGCTACAACAACCACTCCAACAATGGCTACAACAACCACTCCAACAATAGCTATAACAACCACTCCAACAATGGCTACAACCACCACGCACTCAATAGCTACAATAACCACTCCAACAATAGCTACAACAGCCAATCCAACAATAGCGACAACAACCCCTCCAACAATAACTAAAATAACCATTCCAAGAACAGCTACAAAAAACACTCCAATAATAACTAAAACAATCAATCCAACAGTAACTACAACAATTAATTCAACAACTACAACAATTACTACAATAACCGAAACAACGACTACAACAACAACAAACTATACTACAACTGCAACAACCACTACAACATCTACAACAACTACTAAAACCACCAACACATCTACAACAACCACCGAAAGAACAAGGGCAGAAAGATTAAAATCTACAACAACTAACTGTTTGACGTCTCTAAAAATGGCGGAACCAACGGAATCTACAACAACCACTCCAATAATACCTGCAGCAACAGCTACAACACATTTTACAAATTCAACTTAAACAGCAACAGCCCCAACATCAACGTTTTCAGCATCCACCATGGCCATCATTAATCTGTAATATGAACATCAAACAGTGACATATGTCATTTTGAGAATGGCTCCTGTTCTTCTGGGCATTGTAGTGGCACCAGTGGTAAGGTCGCTGTTGAAATTTACCGATGGTAACTTGGCAATGCGTATCATGAATTAAAGTGTCGTTGTATTCATTTACATAATCATTGTATTCATTTACATAATCATTGTATTCATTTACATAATCATTATATTCATTTACATTATCATTGTATTCAATTACATAATCATTGTATTCATTCACATAATCATCGTATTTATTTAAGTAATCATTGTATTTATTTACATAATCATTTTATCCATCAATATAATCATTTTATTAATTTACATAATCATTGTATTCATTTACATAATCATTGTATTAATTTACATAATCATTATATTCATTTACATTATCATTGTATTCAATTACATAATCATTGTATTCATTCACATAATCATCGTATTTATTTAAGTAATCATTGTATTTATTTACATAATCATTTTATCCATCAATATAATCATTTTATTAATTTACATAATCATTGTATTAAAAACACTTTGACATTATTTAAAAACTACAATAATCACCTTACTGTTGTTACTTAGACGATTGTTCTTTAACATTCCATTTTGCAACGAAAAGTTTCAAGACATCACGTTATAAACGAAGACTAATGTGTTTCATGCGATCGTTAAATTATTGCTCTACATCTTCATCTACATTAGCATTGTTTATTTAGTCTTTCAAAAAATCATTTCCTTTTTTAACAATTTAATTAATTTTTAAAACAAATATTTAAATGTCGTACATTTTCCAAAACGTTGTCGTAAAAGAAAGTTTCCTTCAAAGTAAAATGTAATAAACCATTGCCTTTAATGTTCTTTCTTTGTTGTATATTAAGTCATGTATAGAGAACACTTAAATTATTGGTTAATGAATAGTTGAATGTATGAAAATGAATTCTAGAATGATTTATGAAACTCCATGATTTTTTACCGATTTTTAGCCAGAGATTCCCGTTACAAGTTTGACGGACCGCTGGATACGTTTCCCATTTGACCAATGACCGCTGGATACGTTTCCCATTTGACCAATGACCGCTGGATACATTTCCCATTAGACCAATGACCGCTGGATACATTTCCCATTTGACCAATGACCGCTGGATACGTTTCCCATTTGACCAATGACCGCTGGATACATTTCCCATTTGACCAATGACCGCTGGATACATTTCCCATTTGACTAATGACCGCTGGATTCGTTTCCCATTTGACCAATGACCGCTGGATACGTTTCCCCTTTGACCAGGGACTGGTGTCAGATTTATCATTTTAAATGTTTATATGACCTTAATGTAATAGTAGAATAAGGTACGTTGGAGCTTGAATCAAAACACAGGGCAAGAACACGTGAACGTCTGGGCTTAGAGCCTTCTTTAGCAAACATCACAAATGATATTGCGACCAGAAACGGAGCACAGTTAAAACTTTAGAGATCTCCTTGGTTGTTGTCGGAAATAGGATTATAGGAAGTGAAAGAATATATATATTGGTGCTGTGAAAAAATAAGGACCAGAATCTTTAGGGCTACATACATTTCAAGAAATAAGAAATGTTGAAATGGGAAGAGACTGAGGAAAGTTTACATTGTTCAATAACCCGAAGATATTCAGTGAACTTGTCTGCCAATCTTCTTCTAGTCTCGCCTATATTACTAGAATGGCATCTAAGGCACAAAAGCGCATATATAACCTTACGACTAACGTATGTGAAACCCTCTTTGTTGGTAGAGGTACCGTTTGGGAGGTGAATTTTTTGGGTTTTGAGTGTAAAAGGTCAAGTCCTACAACGGCTTCTTGAGCATGGTTTAGTCCCCACGTAAGACTGGTCAGCTTGAAGGTCCCTTCGATTTTCCCCCAGTATTCTTACGTCCTCCACTTATTCTCTTCAAACTGGTAACTCAGTTTAACAAAATGTCAACAAAACGAGTTTTCCTTGATAAAAGTCTGACCAGTGTGTCTCGGTGCAATGTCAAGACTATAGTGGGTGTCGGTGCAATGTGTCTCACATGGAACACAGATTTGCAATACAGTCAATTTGCAGCAGCACATTACACAAATCTCTAGGAAAAGTACAAAGCCAGCCAGTCCGTTTCATGTCGGGAGGTCTAAGAGAAACCCTAAAAGTATCATGCGAAATAAATGCAAATATTGAGCTACTAAACTGTACATGAGAGACGGCAGTTGTTGAGATAGTTCATTTGTACAGAAAGTTAGACAAGCAACTTACAAATAGACAAATGATTGAAAAGTGGAGATCGAACCATAGAGTTAAACATTAATCAATACTAGTTTGGACTTCTGAAATCAATCAGAAACACAACCTCCAAAAAGATAAGGAAGACTAGCAAATGACGCCAATATTTACAAACAACTTATATCAAACAAAACTATTTGCAAAGTTAGAAAAGAAAATTACAGAAATGACATCTTTTGAAGCAGTGTTGCACCACATAAGTGCAGTCATCACAGTTTATCCCATCACACAAAGATGTGTCCTTACCTTCTCAGATTGTAAATCAATACTTGGGGCAGATGTGCCTCAAGATCTCACAACAACAACAGTGAACTCACTACGTATGAACGTAATCACTTTCCTTGAAACCTTTCCAGTTAAGCTAAATCTTACAATAGATACCTGGGTAACACAGTACCTATAAAGTCAAGCTAACCTTCCAATGGATAGATGGATACCACAATACCTATAAAGTCAAGCTAACCTGACAATGGATACCAGGACACCACCCTATATCAGGAAATGAAAGAGCAGACACGTTAGTATCCAATCAACAAGCAAACATACCTACATCACTCAACAGAGCTAACAAAAAAGAAGAGTGACTATATGGACGGGCTCAACAGCTCAACATGTTTTCACATGCATACACGGGCCCGACCCTAAATCTCCAACAAATAGTCCCCAAAGACGTGAACAGGTCACAATCTTTCGCCTGAATGACGATCATGATTTTATAAGAACACATAAATTCTTGCTATAAAATGGAAAGGCGATATACCGGTGGTCTTTGTTGTTTGTTTGTTAATTGATAAGTCCTATTTAGTGGATATGATAAGTCCTATTTAGTGGATATCATGTTCCATGTACAAGACGATCTCGTTTGGGATGGCGATTTTGAATCGAGGACATTTTTTACCCCCCCCCCCTCCCTATTTTTCTTGACACACGTTGTTATGACCAGCCACGTAAGCCTCTCAGACGTTGCGCCTTTATGTTCCATGTACAAGACGATCTCGTTTGGGATGGCGATTTTGAATCGAGGACCTTTTTTCCCCCCCCCCCCCTCCCTATTTTTCTTGACACACGTTGTTATGACCAGCCACGTAAGCCTCTCAGACGTTGCGCCTTTCCTTGGGAAACACTCGTACATCATTCAAAACTAAAATTATAAACCGTAGAGAAATGACAATTTGCTGGGGTGTCCAATGTGCCAGTGTGTCCAATGTGCTAAAGTGTCCAATGTACCAGGGTGTCCAATGTGCTAGTGCACATGTGTCAAACTCAAGGCCCGCGGCCACATCCGGCCCGCCGAACAATTATATCAGGACCGCAAGGTCTTGACCGGCGTACAATTATGTCCAAGTCAACGCTATGGTGTTTACCAATGCACACTTTGCTGAAAAACTTAGCTTACGTCGAGCCGAGTCCCCACGGCGCTTTAGTCACTTTGAAGCACAGACATGTCATTCCGAGCGGTTTCGTTACCCATTTGTCATAGAAACTGCACCTATAAATTGGCGGAAGGAGATAATATCTGCTGTGTAATGGGACACTAAAAGCAAAGTAGGACACTGTTGGGCCTGCACAGTTCACTCGTTTCATTCCTGAAGAGATGCCCCAGCTTCGTCTACACACGGCTCGAACCTTGAACATGTTGGGTAGCACATATCTGTGTGAGCAGCTGTTTTCTGTTACGAATATTAACAAAACATCACACAGGAATCAGCTCACTGATGAACACTTGGAGCCCATCATGAAAATCTCAATGACACAGAACGTTACTCCCAACATAAACGAACTTACTTGTTTTTGTAGCCAAGAACATGTGACAAACATCCAGCTCTGACAAATATGCATAAGAACGAAAATGGGAATGCCAGTGATTTTTAATTTTGAAAACTTTTATCTATTTTCATTTATATAAATGTTTTTCAAAAATATAATTTTTCCGCTTATTGTATGTTATTGTGTGTTCGGCCCGCAATCTTTTGGTTTTGATTTGATTTTTGGCCCGCCGAACAAATGAGTTTGACACTTCTGTGGTAGTGTATTCAATGGTCTAGTGTGTCCAAAATGCCAATGTGTCCTATGTTCTAGTGTGTCTAATGGACTAGTGTGTCCAATGTGAGACTGTGTCCAATGTGCTAGTGCGTTCAATGGACTAGTGTGTGTCAAGGGTACGAGAATCACTGTTGTTATGTGTAGATCATTGTTTTCATGTTTGATAGGGAAAAGATGTTTAGTTAGAGATTTATGTGTAGCTGTATCGTGGGTGTGAGAGTGTTGTGACGTAATTTTGTGACGTCCAAAATACCAGTGTGTCTAATATGCTGGTGTGTTCAGGGGACTAGTTGTCCAATTACTTTTCAATGGGATCACTTGGACTTTTATCTTTATATTCATCAAAACCTAAATCACAGCAGCCTGTTGAGCATCCCAGTGTTGTCAGAGTTGCCTTATCTTAGATGAGTTGCCATCCAAGGTGAACGGGTCTCAGCCACCTGGGTGCTGGTGTTGCTTTTGCTTGACTTGGTGCGGATTGAATTTTTAGTTTACACCACTAGAGGATGGTGTATGAAATAGATGTGTGGTTGGAGTGAGTATGGTGTATGAAATAGATGTGTGGTTGGAGTGAGGATGGTGTAAGAAATAGATGTGTGGTTGGAGTGAGGATGGTGTATGAAATAGATGTGTGGATGGAGTGAGGATGGTGTATGAAATAGATGTGTGGATGGAGTGAGGATGGTGTATGAAATAGATGTGTGGATGGAGTGAGGATGGTGTATGAAATAGATGTGTGGTTGGAGTGAGGATGGTGTATGAAATAGATATGTGGTTGGAGTGAGGATGGTGTATGAAATAGGTGTGTGGTTGGAGTGAGGATGGTGTATGAAATAGATATGTGGTTGGAGTGAGGATGGTGTATGAAGTAGGTGTGTCTCTTTCCTAATCACTAAAACATACAACAGATATGAAAGTACACTGGTCCCCCTATGATATCGTCTCTGTACTTATTTTAATTGTGACCATTGTGGTCCTTGATAGCCCCGAAGTTAACTCTGTCAACGCTCTTGACAAGAAACAACCCATTTAACGCTACTGGAGTCAGACATTTTAAGAAGACACCATTGCGTCACTCTATAATGAGAAAGTAACATAATAAATAGAAAATGAATCTGTTCCCATTGTTCAACCTAACTGATGTGTTAGTTAAGAAATTTGTGCGGAGCTAAGAGACTCCTTAAAGAAGATGGAACAGACCATTGGTTGTTTTACTCAATAATGCAAAGTGCTCACTTCAGTACAATTAGCCATTCAATTTTCCTTCCGCTAGTTTCCGGGAAAATTAAATTTAAAATTCGTCTCCAGATTAAGGATCACAAGTTTATGTTGTCTTCATACTTTGAATGTCCATGATTGGCTAACCTTTTTCTGTTCAGCCATGGCGGTCCTGAACTCTGCAGCCACGGTTTCCTTAACTCGGCAGCCATGGATGTCCTCAACTCGGCAGCCATGGCGGTCCTCAACTCTGCAGCCATGGATGTCCTCAACTCGGCAGCCACGACGGTCCTCAACTCTGCAGCCATGGATGTCCTCAACTCGGAAGCCATGGCGGTCCTCAACTCTGCAGCCATGGATGTCCTCAACTCGGCAGCCATGGCGGTCCTCAACTCTGCAGCCATGGCTCTCATTGCCTCTACAGCCATGATCGTCTCTGACGCTGCAGCCACAGCTGTCCTATTTACAGATTAAAAAAAAAAAACAACTTTGGTAATAATTAGACAAATCTGTCGTTAGCATTATCCAATTTTAAATCGTGAAATCACGTGCTACAGCAGCTCTCACGTGACCATAAACCATTGAGTGTTTAAGAAAAATTCCGTTCTCAGATGTTTGGACGTCCAGACGTAACTAAAGACAGCATAATAAATCCTACAAATGTAGGAAAATTTAATCTTTTTGCCCAATTATCTTATGCTACCGAAAGACTCTTGCTGCAAGGTTTTAGAACCACTCAATTAAGCTTGTATAAAACAAATTGAAAACTGTTTCTATAGTATTCTTCAAATGCATTTAGTTATTTAATAAATAATTCAAAATCCTGAACACAGTGAAGAAGCCTGACATGTCTATTATTATGTCTTGACAAATATTTAAAAATAGAGTTCTACTCGCACTGTGAAACTACAATCAGGGGCATCTATCCATACTACCGACATCAATGTCGATCTAAATAACTCCCTTTTGGGCCTGTGACGCATCCAACAATTTGTTGTATTCTGGTGGGGTTTAAATGTAATCTTTAACTGCGTATAAAAAAACTATCACCACATACTGCGTGGACACATTATCTTTTGTATAGCTAAATAACGATTTGATCGTATCACAACAGTCTATCGTAATGACAATAATCCGGTATGTAACCTCTAATCTTTGGTGTCAAGGTCGCCACATCACGCGTCCTGTACTAAAAAAAAAATCCTTTAAAAAAAAGGCTCTGAAGATGATTACGTCATGTCGTGCGATTTAGTTTTGCATGGCGAATATTTGCATTCTAAGTTCAGAGGGTCAGAGGGTCAGAGGGTGGCTGTTGTCTTATTTGAACATCTTTATATTATTTCGAATCAGTAGTTTATTAAAATATAAATATAAATGAATATAATTTTTATTATATGGTAATTATAAATCAATAAAGTTATCTACACTGTATAGTACGCCTATAACTAGATTGATAATAACCTTGCAGTGGACATGTTCGAAATTTCAAAGTAATGGCGTCATCTGCAGCATTTAAAACCTACTGATACTCTCGTAATGCAGGCAACCATCATCCTACATGGCGTTATCTCTAGGCTAGCAATGCTAGCAACTAAATAAAGCCATGTTTCCGATGTCCTATACAAATGGGACTTATGGGATATTTATGGTAATGAGTCTCAAATCAAATAGCTGGTGATCTGGAGTTCAATCCCCACCAAAGCCAACATCCCAAGCACCCGGGTGGATGGGACTCGTTAGCCTTGGACGGCAACCCATCTAAGAGAAGGAAACTCTGAATTCAAACCAGGAGCCAGAATGATCAACAAATTGATCGTGGGCCCCTCAAATATAAGAAGAAGAAGAAGGTTGCTGCTTGGGTGGGAGGGAAATTTGGTGGGTCTTTTGGTTGGGAGTAACTGTTTGTCGGGGAAAATATGAGAAGGAGGAGTATAGTGACACAGTTCTAAGCCAATATGAGTACGGTGAAGAGTGTGTGTGGTGCACAACTTAATTTAGCACGTGTAGGCTGCATAACTTAAGATTCTGACGTCATAAACTAATCTGACCTCAGATTTGGAATCAGGGCTCTCGTTTTAGGAAGTTTATACAATAGGTGCAGTGGCGGAGGAAAGGTGGGGTATGAAAGGGGGGGGGGTCCTCCCCGTGGAAATTATATCTTTAAATTGAGAGGCTACATTTTCGGTCACACTACAGAGTTTTTTTCGTCCGTGGTTGGCAAAAATGTTTGGCAGGCTCCGTTCGGCACTGACCGTATCTCCGCCACTGAATAGATGCCCAGTAAATGATAATTTAAACCGTTTTTGTATTAGAGAACTTGCATACAACACCATCCTTTGGTCATACAAAGATTGTGTTGAAACTTTGGCCCTTCTGCCGATGGTGTAGACGCCAAGGTGACATGAAAGTGATGGTGAGCAGCATTTGAGTCAAAGTTGTCATGGTCAGACGACGGGGCGAAGCTCAGCTGTGTCAGCTCGTGATGTTTGTGATATTATGTGGGTCAACGATGTTTTTTTTCCTTCTGTCATTTCCCTTTTACTTATGATTTTAACTTATGACGTAGTATGCATAGCGTATGACGTAGTGCGTATGACCTATGACCTATGACGCATGACCGTGGCTGAGATTTGAAAAATACTGTATACATTTTTTTTGTGAGTGACAGCAAATACATATACATATATTTATTTACAGGAGTATTTAAACAAATTAAATTTAAAAAAAAATATCATTTAAACTTAGCTGAAAGGTTTATACCGAGAGGACCCTCTTTCATGTTTTCCTATACTTTGTTTCACTCATTTCCTTTCTTTCTAACCTGATTGCAGTCTTATCATAGCAATCAAGACAGCGGTGTCTTCAAGAATGTCAATAATCAAGTCAGAGTAATGAATGGAGGAATGATGACGTCATAACAATGAGTCAAGAAATGGCGGAAGTCTTTTGTATATAGTGTTTAGTGAGACTCAGTTCTAAAGGTGTCCTAAAGCTGTCCTTAAGCTGTCGTCAAACTGTCTAGGACATGACGCCACTAAAGGGAAAAACAAAAACTTCTGAAGTCTTGGAGAGGTACTTTCCGAAAAGACATTCAAAAAATTGGACATGGGCTCTCACAATGCTGTTTAAGAACCCTTGATTTTTGACTCAATTAATCTGCAGCTCCAAAAATAAAACAAAGCAACTCAGTTTGATGACATGAACTCATAAAACATAAATCGCTGAATTTTTGTATACACTCCATATTGGTGGTAGGGTCAGATGTCTTTTTAAAAAGATCGAATTTTTATAATTCTTAAAAATTAATTGCTACCAATTTTTGACCATTACAGGAAATGATGATTGGTGTAACAAGGGTTGTTAAGACTAGCAAATGTCACTGCTTTCAAATTGTGGATCACCATAACAATGACACAGAGAGCAGAATATTGATACATACAATACGACTGTCGCTAAATTGTAATCTCCCACCAGGTAGGTGGAGCGTTGATTTAGCTTGGTTGAAAATTTTGTTTCGTTAAAGTTTAAGATAGAACAATACTTGAAGTTTTAATGGTATCAGAAATCTTGGGAGAAAATAAACCAAGTTTTGTTATATCAAGTCTCACTGAAACAATGTCTGGAGGCTAACAATTCGTAATGTAATTCACTAGAGGCTAACAGTTCGTAATGTAATTCACTAGAGGCTAACAGTTCGTAATGTAATTCACTAGAGGCTAACAGTTCGTAATGTAATTCACTAGAGGCTAACAGTTCGTAATGTAATTCACTAGAGGCTAACAGTTCGTAATGTAATTCACTAGAGGCTAACAATTCGTAATGTAATTCACTAGAGGCTAACAATTCGTAATGTAATTCACTAGAGGCTAACAGTTCGTAATGTAATTCACTAGAGGCTAACAATTCGTAATGTAATTCACTAGAGGCTAACAATTCGTAATGTAATTCACTAGAGGCTAACAGTTCGTAATGTAATTCACTAAAGGCTAACAATTCGTAATCTTATCCACAAATTTGCGCTCCATTAAATTTACTTCTTGAGCGCGATCGAATTCTTGCTCTTGAAGTAACGAACCAAAGATGATAAAGTTTATTTTGTTCCCCAGTCTGTACGAATTCCCAGCGTGCTCCCCACTTTTGTTACCAAATCGAAATGATCAAACTAATGAAGTCCAAAATGTCACTAAAGGAGTTCATTGTTGGCTGATTTCTAGGCTAGAGAAATAATTTAGATGTCTTTGTCTAAATATTTATAATTCAAAATGTTGCCTTGGTTAGAACAATGTATTTATTTATGTGCTGAAAATGAAAATGTACGATGTAATAAAAAAAACATTTTCATTTATTGGATCAATAAAAGAATATTATCTTATCTTATCTTATCTTATCTTATCTTATCTTATCTACAAACAAAAGTTTTTTTTTAAAATCTTCCTTTACACAGTTTTTTTTACAAAAAGATTGACCCCAAGAGTTGATATTTTTCATACAGTCCATAGGTAACTGTTCTTATAAATGATATGTCGGCGTGCCTACTAAGACCACAATGACTTTCTGTTGTTGATAGATTGATGGGATGTATAGCGCTTGTCTCCTCGCTATTCCAGCATAATCACAGCGCTCTGACGTCATAACCTTTAATTAAAGAAACATATCTTTAAATGTCTCTAAAATGATTTTTTATCATTTTTAAATTCCATCTAAGACTGAGACCAACTGTTCCATAGCTATAGCTTCAAGAGAGCGCATCACAGTGGCAGATACATACATCATATTGACAGATATAGACATCACAGTGACAGATATAGACATCACAGTGACAGATATAGACATCACAGTGACAGATACTGACATCATATTGACAGATACAGACATCACAGTGACAGATATAGACATCACAGTGACAGATATAGACATCACAGTGACAGATACAAACATCATATTGACAGATATAGACATCACAATCATTAAAGACATCACAATTACAAATAAAGGCATGAAAATAAAATATACAGACATCAGGAAGACACACATAGACTTCAAAATGACAAAGACATCTCAATGACAGATAAAGGCATCACAATGACAATGCAGGATATCAAAATGGAAGATGCATCTTAATGACAGATATACATCAAAATGACACATATGTACACCAAAATAACAGAGACATCTCAATGACATATAAAGACATGACAATAACACATATAGACATCAAAATGACAGAGACATCTCAATGACATATAAAGACATGACAATAACACATATAGACATCAAAATGACATAGACATTTCAATGACTGTTAAAGACATCATAGTGACACATACAGACATCACACTGACACATACAGACATCACACTGACACATATTGACATCAAAATTACAATGACAGAGACAGGGATTTTTTTTTGGGGGGGTTAGATGAGACAAGATGGTAAAGCACATTTAGAGGATATTTATTTTATCCATCTATTAATCTATTTATTTATTCATCTATCTATCTACTCATCTATTGATCTAGTTTATTTTTTTTGAAAGTTGAAAGGCTAAGGGTATAGGCGGGAATGTGAAAACCTCCAGACCGGTTGCCATCAGACTGACATTTCTGATCACATGATCCCGTCAGCTACACTGATTAAGAAATATTGACTCGTTTGACCTGTCCTTTAGTCCTTTTAAAACTCCGTACAATGGCACACATATGATATCAGTTTTTTATAGAGATTTGATATACGATTGGGAACCGAACATGATACCCCTTAGTGTTGGGGGTGGGAGGGGGTAAGTTTCAATGATTTAAAAATGTTTCTTTTATAAAAAATATGCATGTATTTAAATGAATTACGTATGAAAAAATAGAACACGAGCTGTTCAAGTGAAAAGTCGAAATAATCATAAGATGAATGGATAGTTTTCTTCACTGCCAATATACATTTTGTAAAACCAAAGATTTTTAAGTGCGTTGTTTGCTGTTGGGTTGGATCTCATGCCCGTACATTTTACTGGGCCAGTTTGTTGGATGGCGCTGTGCGAAACAAAGTTAATCCATCTCTGTAAAAAGCTGTAACTTGTGGATGCATCAGAAGTCGCCATGACTCAGTCATTATTTCAGAAGTTAGTTTAATGAAAACAGAGTTATAACTTTAGACTCTAAATTAATAAAACAGTGATAGTTTCAGATGTTGGTTAGTGTGAGATGTTAGTATCTGACAGTAGATACGATGGCGTCATCAACTAAACCTCGAGCTTGCCAGCGACTCACCAATTTAACCACTGGTTCTAATTGTTGTGTGTGGAATATGTTCTTAAATCATAGAATAAGTGTTTCCATTTGTATTCTTCTAATGGCGAGCTTAACACTCAAAGAAGGTAAGTTTAAAAGCCAGCGGTTATACATTTAATTTTTTTCATCAATCATGTGCCTAGATATATAATTATCACAAACTATTTTATACATCATAAAAGATATGTTTTAGGTGTGTTTCATTAATAAAATAGAGGGTTTAAAACATAGCAATTGATTTGTTTTCTCTTTTTTTGAATTCCAGGTTTCAATCTATTTTTTTTTTTTTTTTTTTTTTTTTTTTTTTTGGGGGGGGGGATTGTTTTAAATTTTTCACCCCCCCCCCCTACATAAGTTACAGAGATTTAAAAAAGAAAAAAGAAAACAGAAAAACATCTTCAGAATGACTTTTATTTGCAACACCGAAACATAATGTCAGCTGGTATCCCCCGGGGTTGCGATCAAACCAGGTTGGGAAACCCTGCTTTTAAATTGTTGATATTACAATGATACAAGTGAACACAACGGAAGACGCTTCCTAAGTGTCCGTCAATAAAAACAACAATTTATTTCCAAGAATTAAGTAGACAAAGGAAATGGAGCGGTGATATGGGGGTGTTCAAATGGGGCGGTGAAATGGGAGTGGTCAAATGGGGCGGTGAAATGGGAGTGGTCAAATGGGGCGGTGAAATGAGAGTGGTCAAATGGAGCGGTGATATGGGGGTGTTCAAATGGGGCGGTAAAATGGGAGTGGTCAAATGGGGCGGTGAAATGGGAGGGGTCAAATGGGACGGTGAAATGGGAGTGGTCAAATGGGGCGGTGAAATGGGAGTGGTCAAATGGGGCGGTGAAATGGGGGTGATCAAATGGGACGGTGAAATGGGAGGGGTCAAATGGGGCGGTGAAATGGGGGTGATCAAATGGGACGGTGAAATGGGAG
>CAXITT010000002.1:1941718-1955974 GCA_964033795.1 Lymnaea stagnalis | reverse complement strand
CCCCCCCCCCCCCGAAAAATCAGAAGTTCTCCCCCCCCACTCCCCGGGGAATATTTCTGAAATTATCACTTCACTCGAGGTCCAAATAAAAAAAGAATCAATACATGGATGTTGATTTTAATTATTTATATAATATTATTTCCTTCAGTTAATGACCTCCAGGTGCAGTTCCTCTGGGCAACTGGCCACATCTGTTTCAATTGGGTTTTGAAAAAGTCTCACTTATTCTGCCTTTTAAATCCAAGTCAGAAAACAGCTGTTGAAAATGAAGCTGGGGAGTCTTTGATGATCTCGCATGCAGATGACGTGGGGGAACTCCGCTGTTACTTCAGCCATGAAGACCGTCCACTGCTACAAGAGCGTAAAGTTGTTGGCCTGTACTTGTTCCAAAAACAAGACGAGTTTGGATCTGAAGGCCATTAAGAGGTGTATAGATCTTGTGTTATGTTCATGTCTTCAACAACACTCCTAACGAACACACGCAGTTGAGAGGTGGAACAGCTGTCAAGCGATTCATCCGTTGCAAATAAAAATTGGTGAAACTTGCTTGCATTTTTCGATATTTGAGTCACAATGTTTTCATCCATGTCTGCAACTCGGCGGGCAAAGCCCTCCACTACATGTCATTTCATTGACTTGGAGCGAAATTAGAAAAACTAAGCATCGAATAAGATTTTGCCAAGTCATGATTGGTTAGAAAACATAACGCACTACTGCGCGCCTCCATTTTAATTCGCTAAAAACATAACGTCCACGTAAGCGGCGTCTGATCTTGGCAGGATACACGTACTTTTGAGTCATTTTTTATTCCGTTTACAAAAGGTCTCCGCGGGCCGCATGCGGCCCGCGGGCCGTAGTTTGGAGACCCCTGTTCTACATCGTTGTTGAAATGATAAATGAACAGAAATAAAAGAAAGCACCCATTGCAAGAAAACCCCAGAAATGATTGATAATTTACTTATGACTTAATATGCAAGTTGGCATATATTCTGTACAGTTATTTATAAAATGGAAATATAATAAAATGCTGTGAGCATAATCTAATTTTGTCATGGCGTCGACAGACTGACAGACATACACTGTCATTATAAAATGATATCGCTGGACTGACTGACTGCTAACAGACACACACAATGTCATTATAACGTCATATTTTTGAGAGACTGATTTGTTTTGATTGCTTTACAAAATAGGTAATATGTGATAACGGATAAAAGTGAGAAAATAAATATTTGAGAACGTTATGAGTGACCGGGAGAAAATATGACTGATGGAGAGAATATATTAGTGATAGAGAACAGTTATGTGTGATAGGGAGAGGATATTTCTGAAAGAGTAGGTAAAGAATTTTGATGTATCAGAGTAACATCATAGAATTTAAAGAATACTCAGTGAATGCATTACATACCCCTGACAGATATATTTTCTTTTTTGTATAGTTCAAGCAGCAGCAACAGGAACCATATTACAAACAGCAGATCCATCATGTACAACGAACAGGTCAGGAACACCCTCTTGTAACTTTGACAAAGGAACATGTACATACACAAGTTATGCTGAGAATAACCGCAATCTGAAATGGATTAGAACTACGGATAATCCGATACCACGTGATTGGCAGCCTTCTCAAAACTCAGCTTCCGGTAAGAGATTATAATCTTCAAACCAATTACAAATTTTACAAATATTTTCCCTTCTTTTCTTTTATAGGACACAAGAGTTAATCTTTTAATTGTTTTCTCTTAGTGCGTGATTTCATAAATCATAAGTCACGTTCCTTTTTAAAGACGAGCTTGAGAAGAAACATTTTCTCTTGTACTAGTTATAGCACGCCAAACATTGTTGAAAGCCATGCTTAAACTTCACATCTCCTAGTTATAGACCGCCAACCATTGTTGATAGCCATGCTTAAACTTCCCATCTCCTAGTTATAGACCGCCAACCATTGTTGATAGCCATGCTTAAACTTCCCATCTCCTAGTTATAGACCGCCAAACATTGTTGAAAGCCATGCTTGAACTTCCCATCTCCTAGTTATAGACCGCCAAACATTGTTGAAAGCCATGCTTGAACTTCCCATCTCCTAGTTATAGACCGCCAAACATTGTTGAAAGCCATGCTTGAACTTCCCATCTCCTAGTTATAGACCGTCAAACATTGTTGAAAGCCATGCTTGAACTTCCCATCTCCTAGTTATAGACCGCCAAACATTGTTGAAAGCCATGCTTGAACTTCCCATCTACTAGTTATAGACCGCCAAACATTGGTGACAGCAATTCGTGGACTTCCCGTCTACTAAAGTTACTTGACAAAACATGAACTTAAGTAACGCTCATTAAAGAATCCCAATTTTCGCCAGACCCCTACCCCCATAATACGTCCCTGCACACTTTTTATTTCACGCCCATGAACTATATTAAATATTCTGATGTCCCAACCACTTTTAAACCGAATATTTTTTACACTATATTTGAATTGAAACGATTTCATTTTATGACAAGAGAATATTACGCACCAAACACAGTTGCGTTATAAAAAAATAAATCATTTAGCGTAGTTATCGCCAATGATATTTTGCCCTCTATTGTACTCACAATTAAACCATTCTTTCTTTCAATCATAGAAAATTATATGTAATATAATTTATTTCATTAATTATTTTACCAACCTATGATTCATGTAGCAAACATCTCTTTATTAAATAAAGAACTCCATCACTAACTCACTATTACTAACTACGCCATCACTGCTGCTCCTGCAAAAAACATAACAACATTAACGACATTTCCCCATAGCCAAATATCGTCACAAAATACAAAGCATATTGTATAAGCAACGAAATAATCTCAGTACCAAATACGCTGAATAGGAAGCAGCCAGCTTGTTAGGAAGCAGCTGGAAATGGAAGCTGTCTACTAGAATGTTAATTTTATATAAGAGATTCTATGGCGTAATATTAACTTTAAATATTTGTTAATGACTGAAATAGTTTGTCCTTTTAATCTACTCAAACATTCACTTTTAAAAACAAGGAGAAATTGTTTTTTCTTTTCCGAAAATACAGCAGCATACAGTTACGAGCTAAAAAAATGGTTACATTTTATGACACTACCTCTATTTCAAAACAAGATATTTTAGACTTGCAATGCAATTATAACTTTTTTAAAAGTTAAAAGCAATATTTACTCAACTCTTTCTGACGATATAATAGCTATATAGTTCAAAGGTGTCATTTTAAAAAAATAAGGACGATTTTTTAGAAGATGCCTTTATCTTAACTTCTCTTTTGTTCGTGTGTTTCTTTCTGTCTGCGTGTGTAGTAAAATCTTGGGACGTCTATTTGATCTACTTGCCGACAAACTATCGAGCTGAAACTTGCAACATAGACTCGTTGCCGATGACAACATATTATTTTAAAATTTCATCCCCACCCCCAAACCCAAATGTGCAAATAAATCGCTGATTTGAATGTCAATTTGCAAATCAATGGCTTATTGAATGTCATTTTGGAAAAGAAGCTGTTGGATCTTTCACATAACAAACAATTAAAGATGGTTCAAACAACATGAAGTCACCAACAAGAAATCAAAGCACAAAGCCCCAAACTTGCTGTTATTTGACTTGATATTTCTCCTCCCATTTCCTTCAACTCACTTCTGTGAAACTGGATTATCGGCCGGCAGACTAAGTACAGAATCTGAATGGATATTTCTGTTTTATCTTGTGTGTAGAACTGCCTACAATAGAACCTTGATATATTTCCTTGTCAAAATTGAGCAACCCCATCTTTCACATAAAATAATCACCGTTAGATAAAATAATTTTTTTCTATAACATTTATTTTGTATTTCCTAAGAATTTAAGTATACATGCAGGTAAGTCAAAAAACTGCTACTGAAGTATTTACATGTAGAACAGCGAGAAAAAAAGGTAACAGCTAATCCAATCAAATTAACTGATCACGAATTTAAAAAGAACAGGAATATTAAAAATATCTGGCGCTTCCGATCCGTAAAACTTAAAGGTTTGGGAACCACTATTCTAACACAATATTCCCCAAATATTCTAGTGGCCTAGATCTCTTTAAAAAAAAAAAACTTGACCCATGATTTGATAACTCACACTTGTCCACAAATAATAGAACTTGATAAGACACCGTCCCAAAAAAAAGTTTACTAAGATAATGGTGGCTAAAAAACTGATAAAATTAACTATATTTTATTTCCCTGCACACTCCAACCCATTCCTCAACCCTCTCTCCACCTTAACATTTACTAATGTATAAATACTTTTTAAAATGCAAGAATCGGTTTCCTGTATTCTTATTGAATGTAATCGTAGGTCGATATAAAGTCGTCCATATAAAGCCATCTATATAAATCATCCATATAAATATAATTGATTGATTGATTGATTTGAGTACTTATATAGCACTTATTCCCATGCTATGTTAGCATGCTCACAGCGCTATGATTTCCTAAAACGTCCTGTCAAGAGATTAGACACTGCAACACGATTAAGTTTGTTATGAGGGAAAAAATTCATCTTCTGAACAGTCCAAGAAACTTTCAGATCCAAAAATATCCAACTATCCAGAAATATAATTTGAAGAAAACATATCAAAAATGAGAAATTGTGCGAGAAATGTTACTGCTGCCTGTTAGGCACCTCCTTAGCTCTCACCACTTGTACGCAGCAAGACATTGGGTCGGCAACACATTAATTTAGGAGCCAAATATCAAGTGAACTGGGTATAATGTTAGTAGAAGCAGCTGGTTAGCTTTTAGGAAAAATACGTATCTGAAGACATACACTCTGATCCTGGCCAAAGTCTTAAGTGTATTTTCCACAGAACTGACTATTTTCTAGAATCAATTTTTTTTTAAAATTCAGATTTCCTTCCTTTTGTGCTCTTGTTATCATTCCGCCATCTTGTCGCAGCCATACAAAGCTACCCTTATAAGTCATCCATATACAGGCACCCATATAAAGTCATCCATAAACGGAATCATTAAATAATGAGTTTTGGAAGACATCCAAATAAATCATCATTTTTATAAATAAAAATAAAAATTGCTGCACTTTGATGGATTTTAAGTTTTCGTTTGTTCAGGTTCCTACATGACTCTTGGCACAACCATTCCTGGCAACCCACCTCCACCGCCCCATACCAAAGCTCTCCTCAGTACTGCCATCAGCAAAGGGGTCAGTGCTATTTGTCTAGAGTTTCACTACAGTACAAGCAATGCACCACATAACATCAGGGTCTGGAGTCAGGCTGACCCAGGCTATACGTCACGTGACACTGATGTTCTATTGTGGGAAATGAAAGATGTCAACACATCATCACAGTGGCGCACTGCTTACGTCAGCACCTGTTTATGGGACAGACTGTATGTAAGTCGATATTTGTTAGTTTCAATTTTCTAAATCCTAATCTCAGTGGTTCTCAAGCTACGACCCAAGTGCCAGATCTGGCTCGCAAAGGTCGTACATTTTCTACCCTAACCCCCCACCCCCCTTGGTAGATAGTGGTTGTTTATTCTTTCTTTTAAAAATATTTTTTGTTGTGATTTAAAATGAGATGAGTGCAGTGTGCATAGAATTTATTCATATTTTTTCAAACTAAATTCCTGCTCCCGACAGTGTCTGAGGATTCAGATCCAGCCTCTTCTCAAAACGTTTGAGAACCCCGGCCTTATACAAAATCTAAATAAAAAACCATAAAAATTAATATAATATTTTTGCCATAATAAAACACCTCTTAGCCAAATATTATCTTCAATAAATGAAAAATGATATACCACAGTAGAAAATAAGATGATTTTAATTAATTAAGACACAGTCTTTACCAGTAGTGCTTTTCAATATAGATGAATGAATTCCATTTTTTAAATTGTGTTTTAAAACACACACCAATAATTCAAATGTTGTTTATTTCTTATATAATGTTTTGTAAATACCTTGTAAATGCCAGTAAAAGTCAAGGTTGTGTCTCAGATATCATGTTATAGTTTACATAATGGTACATCAATCTCTTTCAGATTGAACATTTCAATAAGTGTTTTACTGTCAAAGTATTTCCTTTCTGCCTTAACAAATAAACGCAAATGTTTTAAATTGCTGATTTCGATGTCAACATGATTAATGACTGATATATTTTATATTCCAGATTGCCTTTGAAAGTGAATTTATCAATACAGTGGGCGGTGTAGGCATCGATTACATAAGTATCACAAGATCAATCAGGGGAGATTGTTTAACAACAACAGCAGCCATCCCAACAACAACAAAAGTCATCCCGAAAACAACAGCAGCCATCACAACAACAAGAACAACAACATACATCCACATAACAACTAAAATACCTACCAAAGCAACAACTCCAACTACAACTTTACTCACAGCAGATCCATCATGTACCACGAATGGGACAGGAACACCTTCTTGTAACTTTGACAAAGGAACATGTACATACATAAGTTATGCTGAGAATAACAGCAATCTGAAATGGATAAGAGCCCAGGATCATCCGATACTTCACGATTGGCAGCCTGCCAAAAACGCTGCTTCAGGTAAGAGATGTGTTTCAAATCAATTATGTCCAATCATTTCTTCAGTTCTTGTATGTCGACCTGTGCTTAAAACAACGTCCCATGACGACACCATTGCGTCACGACATGTGTTTAAGACGACGTCCCATGACAACACCATTACGTCATTACTCTCTATTGGATTATTTGGCAGTTGTCACCCAGGTTATTGATGAAGTCCACAGAAACTTCCCCAATGTTTTATGCTAGGTTTCTTTGGATCGTGATTTGTTCGTGGCCTGTTCATTTGGCGTCCTTCTTTACTAACAACTGTCCTGGAAGTGAGCTTAGTGGCATTCTATTCACTTACACTTGATCGGCTTCTGGGTTCTTTATTTGGGAAATACTTTTATTTACATTTCAAGTTTCCTTTTTAATGTACGAGTGGCAGTGATTTTCCGGACTCACGATTTTAGCGTGATGAATGAATCAGTCATACATCCAGAGAAGATGAAATGACAAGGTGCATGTCATAGACAAGGTACATGTCATAAAGAGGGTACATGTCATAGACAAGGTACATGTCATAGACAAGGTACATGTCGTAGACAAGGTACATGTCGTAGACAAGGTACATGTCATAGACAAGGAACATGTCATAGACAAGGTACATGTCGTAGACAAGGTACATGTCATAGACAAGGTACATGTCGTAGACAAGGCTCATGTCGTAGACACGGTACCTGTCATAAAGAGGGTACATGTCATAGACAAGGTACATGTCGTAGACAAGGTACATGTCATAGACAAGGTACATGTTGTACACAAGGTACATGTCATAGACAAGGTACATGTCATAGACAGGGTACATATAATAGACAAGGTACATGTCGTAGACAAGGCACATGTTGAAGACAATGCACATGTCGTAGACAAGGTACATGTTGTAGACAAGGCACATGTCGTAGACAAGGTACATGTCGTAGACAAGGTACATGTTGTAGACAAGGTACATGTCGTAGACAAGGTACATGTTGTAAACAAGGTACATGTCGTAGACACGGTAATTGTCATAAAGAGGGTACATGTCGTAGACAAGGTACATATCGTAGATAAGGTACATGTCATAGACAAGGTACATGTCAAAGACAAGGTACATGTCGTAGACAAGGCTCATGTCGTAGACAAGGTACATGTCGTAGACAAGGTACATGTCGTAGACAAGGTACATGTCATAGACAAGGTACATGTCGTAGACAAGGTACATGCCATAGACAAGGCTCATGTCATAGACAAAGCTCATGTCATAGACAAGGCTCATGTCATAGACAAGGCTCATGTCGTGGACAGTTTCAAACATTGACATGATATAAAAGTTTACGCACCTGTCCATGACTTGAAAAGAGTCACGTGACCCCACTGTCACAACATCACAACACACACACACACTGCCTCTGATTTAATGACAATGGCAATGACTAAATCTATTCATATCTATTACAGATAACAAATTTGTTTACTTCTCATTCACTCTAATAGATTTATTTATTGCACTTAATATGTACACAAAAAAATCCTCAATTATGTTGTAGTATTTTTTAAAAAAATTCATACAGTTTTATTAAACTTATTGTTATTCTCTCAATCCCAACAGGGGAGCAAAGATTCTTAACATTCTAATTTAAAATATAGTTTTAAGATGTTCAGAGGAAGGTGGATTTTCTCTGGAAGGTGGGGGCACTCGAAAGAAAAAAACAATTAATTTAAAAACAAATAAGCCATTAACAAAAAGAGGTGTCACAAGAAATGGGATTGTGCTTTAAAATAAAATTTGGTAAAGGGACTTGAAAGTTTTTTTTTTTAAAATGTATTTAGGAAATTCTCCAATTATTTGAAAATAACAAAATTAAATGTTTTTTCTTAAGGTTCTTACATGACTCTTGGTACAACCATTCCTGGCAACCCACCTCCACTGCCCCATACCAAAGCTCTCCTCAGTACTGCCATCAGCAAAGACGTCAGTGCCATTTGTATAGAGTTTCACTACAGTACAAGCAATGCACCACGTAGCATCAGGGTCTGGAGTCAGGCTGACCCAGGCTATACGTCACGTGACACTGATGTGCTACTATGGGAAATGAAAGATGTCAACACATCATCACAATGGCGCACTGCTTACGTCAGCACCTGTTTATGGGACAGACATTATGTAAGCAAAGACGTTTTAATAAACTTGAGTTACTAAAACAACAATTTAACCATTAAATACGCAAAAGTTTGAATTGCAGTTACAATATGAACACGTGTTCATGAGAGAAAAACTATTGAAACTTCACATTTCTATAATGCACCCTAGTTCATTAATACAGTATCATAAATCACTTTACAAACGAAGAGATTGACCAAAATAAAAATCTTTTCATATTATGCGGAGAAAATGAGTGTTATTTTAAAACTTAAAGTTTGGTTTTAAATTAAATCCATTTCCTCATTTTTCCATGTAGTCTTCTAGACAATGTTCTGGACCAGGGGTCACCAAACTGCGGCCCGCCGTCGGTACTTGAACTTGCTTGGTGAAACGTATTGAACACGGAGACTCTGTCATACAATTTAAATTTCAATATTATGTTTACATTGCTAGGAGATCTAAACACTTGCGGAAGCCTCCTGGCTGCTATGCGCCTTAATTTACCATTTTCAATTTTTTAATTATTGTCTCTAGATTTTCTAGTTTACTGCAGACCTGTTAACCCTCGAACTACTAAAATCGTACAATATCATCTCATAATCGTTCAATATGGTACCGTAAACAGTAAATAAATAAACACACAATGTGTAAAATGAATACACTAACTACTCGCATCGCAGTGCCTAGTGGGATAGAGTTACACTGGCGTAAAAAAAAAGTTATTTACCAAAAGTAGATGAGCCACGTTTATAATACAATAAGAGGTTACTTTGTTTTGTAGACGTGTCTTTGCCATAAATATGTATTTATATTGAGTGGACGTACAGATCACATCATCACAGTCCGTCACTGGTAAAAATAAACTTACTGTTGAAATTTAACGTAGTTCAAACTTGAAGTCTGATAGCATAAAACAAGATAAAAATTTAAAAAAAAATGAATTAATAAACAAATGATGACATAATTTTAAAAAAAACGCCTTATTTTGTTAATTTTTTTAGTAAACAAATATTTTGGTTTTTTTTTGCGTATTTGCATTGCACGCCACTCACAAATGATTAACATGGAATACTAAACTTAGGTTCCGGTTTTTTTCCCTAGAGCTTTGTTCTGGCCTGCAAGTATTGTACACAATGATTATCTGGCCTGCAAGTATTGTACACAATGATTATCTGGCCTGCAAGTATTGTACACAATGATTATCTGGCCTGCAAGTATTGTACAAAATGATTATCTGGCCTGCAAGTATTGTACACAATGATTATCTGGCCTGCAAGTATTGTACACAATGATTATTCGGCCCGCGCTCCTCATTTTTTTCCGTTATCCGGCCCACTGTGAAAAATGTTTGCTGATCCCTATTCTAGACAATTAATGTACTTGGTGACCCCTGTTCTAGACAATTAAAGTACTTGGTGACCCCTGCTCTAGACAATTAAAGTACTTGGTGATCCCTATTCTAGACAATTAATATACTTGTTTTCAGTAAATATTGTAATTATTATTTTTTCATGCAATAAGTATTTTTTTTTAGCTAGGAGCAAAATATCTTTCTATAGGGCTCCAGTGCGCAAACCTAGTTTCATGAATAAAAAAAAAAAGAATTTAATGTTGTATAATCCCGTCTAACTGGTAGCTGAATCAAATCTCGCGATTTGCACTTGAAATTGGTAGAGGACTCTTATATATAACATCTGACCTAACTCTTGTGCCACCCTGAAATAAAACAAACAGCTATTTATCATACATACCGTTTTAGGAATGGGTAACTCTTTTTTTTTTTTTTTGAGCTTTTCGGTAAATACGCACAATTATTTCAAAAATTTAAAGTGTAAATAAAAATATCATAATTAATAATTCTCTTGGTATGCATGTATTGCTGTATCTCTTTGTTAGTGGGTTCGGATGAGAGAGCGACGTTTGCACTACGCATCTATTCCTCCCTTTAAACAGAGTCAACCGCGCAAGTCATCATCCCAAGTCCTGTGGCGACGGGCAGGCTCTCCTAAATGCATGAGGCAGGGGCTAGAACAGGTTCCCAAAACATTGTCTGCTCCTTCACACCCGGGTCGGCTAGACACGGTCGGCGGGGACCCAATTTTTGTGGTCGAAAATGAAAGATAAACTCCATTTCACTTAAAATTGCCACATGGAACATACGCACACTGCTTGACAGGGACACTTCTAACAGACCTCAACGTCGCATGGCGCTCATTGCCCATGAGCTTGCCAGATACAACATAGACATTGCCACCCTCGGTGAAACTAGACTCTCTGGCAAAGATGAACTCACAGAAAGGTTTGCTAGCTATTCTTTCTTTAGGAGCTGACGCGACCCTGACGCTAGGCGAGAAGCTGGTGTTGGCTTAGCTATCAAAACCTCTCTTGTAACCAAGCTCTCCCAGCTCTCCAAAAGGTATCAATGACCGTCTCATGACGTTGAAACTACCCCTATGCTACGGAAAGAAGGCTGCCACTTAAGTCATTGCCTATGCACCCACCATGAACAACACAGAAGAGACGAAAGATACGTTTTACTAAGACCTGAACACTGTCATCTCCTCCACACCGACTGCTGACAAACTCATCATTCTTGGAGATTTCAATGCACGTGTTGGCAGTGACTACAACTCCTGGGGGGGGGGTGATGGGGAAGCATGGTGTTGGAAAGTGCAACAGCAGCGGCCAACTGCTACTAAAGACTTGTGCTGAACATGGCCCTCTAATGACGGACACCACCTTCATGCTGCCTACGCGCAACCGGACCTCCTGGACCCCAAAACACTGGCATCTAATATGTAATGTCATCGTCGGAAATAGGAACCGGCAGGACATGAGGGTGACCAGGGCCATGTGCGGCGCTTAATGCTGGACGGATCACCGCCTCATCGTCTCAAAGATGAAAACTCACATCCAACCTAGGAGACGACCTCAGGCCACCAGCGCTCCGCAACGCCTCAACACCAGGAAGCTCAAGATCTTTGCTGTGAGACAAACCTTTCTGGACACCCTGGATGAACGCCTTGATACCATCACACTGGACAACCGGAACGCGGAAACAGCGTGGACCAGACTTTGTGAGACGGTGTATAGCACAACCGCTGAGTGAATTGGACCCTCTACCAGGAAACAGAGGGATTGGTTTGACGAAAACAACACAGCGATTCAAATGTTACTTGAGCAAAAACGTCGGGCGTACAAGGCCCTCCATGATGACCAAATGTCAACAGCATCCTCAGCAAGATCCAGTTGCAACTGCGCCAGATGCAAGACTCCTGGATGAGGGCGAAAGCTGATGATATTTAAGGGTTTGCAGACAAGAAAGACATGAAAAACTTCTACAGTGGCCTGAGATAAATCTATGGAGCTACAACCTCATGCTCTTCCCCTCTTCTTAGGGCAGCCGGTTCTAGACTCATTAAAGAGAAAATATTGGAAAGATGGGCGGAACACTTTGATAGTGTGCTCAATACGCCTTCCATCATTAACGATGAAGCCATTGAAAGACTGCCCCAGGTCACAACGAACAAGTCAATAGACGCCGTCCCAACTTTTGATGAGATACAGACAGCAATCCGTCAAATGTCCAATGGCAAAGTAGCTGGCTCCGACATGATTCCTGCCGAAATCTACAAAGAGGGTGGAACAGTGCTGACGGATAAGCTATTGCGTCTTTCCAGATCATCAGCCAGACGGAAACTGTACCACAAAACCTCAAAGATTCCTCAATTATCCACCATAACAAAAACAAAGGAAAATTTAGAAGGCTTCAAGCTAAAGCAAAGGTCAAACATAACACCATCAACGAGCTTCTGTTTGGGGACGATTGTGCCCTCAACGCTCCCTCAGAAGCCGTCATGCAACACAGCGTTGATATCTTCTCTTAGGCCTGCAATGACTTTGGCCTCACAATCAACACAAAGAAGACTGAGGTGATGTATCAGCCAGCTCCCAGTAAGCCCTACATTGAACCCGACATCATCAACAGCGAACAGCGTCTTAAAGTGGTGGATAAATTTACTTAGTTGGGCAGCATCTTCTCCAGATCTGTCGTCATGGATGATGAAATGAATGCCAGACTCGCAGGCTCCACAGCACTGTTTGGGACAGGAGAAGTATCAGACTAGAAACAAAGATCGAGGTCTATAGCGCAGCAATCCTCTCGACACTGCTCTACGGATGTGAAACGTGGACAGTCTACCAACGTCACGCCATGAAACTGAACCATTTTCACACAACCTGCCTCAGGAAACTCAGGTGGCAAGACACATTTCATGACACAGAGGTCCTCGCTTAAGCGAAAC
Source organism: Lymnaea stagnalis (assembly GCA_964033795.1). NCBI lineage: Eukaryota > Metazoa > Mollusca > Gastropoda > Lymnaeidae > Lymnaea > Lymnaea stagnalis. The sequence goes on along the minus strand of CAXITT010000002.1, from coordinate 1,942,949 downwards.
TGACAAGTATTTTCACTACCCTGATGCAGTCTCAACTCCGTTGAGTGGTACACATAGACCTATGGGAGACCACCTGTTCCAAATACAGATATTTTTTGTAGAACTCATGATAGACAAGCGCTCCAAGGAGGTAAAAAAAAGCGTTAAAAAGACTTACTGAAAGCTGAAATGGGGGCAGACAACTTAGGATAGGGCCTGGTAGAGAGCAGCTGTCAAGAAGGGGGCTAAATCTCATCAAGCTAGTGGGATAGCCACAGCTGAGACACGCAGGCTGGCCCGAAAGAGCAACATTAAAATACCGACTGCAAAATCCCCTGCCCACGGTGCCTGAGATTATTCCGAGCTCGGATCCGACTTGCAAGCCACCTACGAGCTCACCGTAACCCACACTCCCCCTAACCGGATGACTCGACTGTCCTAGTGGATTCGGACGGACGAACAACAAAACAACAAATCTCTTTGTTCAATTGGAGTGCAAAATAAAATTCCCAAACGCCAGTATTAATTGAGATTCTTTTACAGTGTCTTTAAATGCATGTTTTGACAAGTAACTTTAGGAGGTGGGATGTTCATGCATTGTGTGACGGTTTAGTTTTAGATTAGAGAATAAACATTTCACAGCCTAATGCGTAGTTACACTCAGGAACTAGGGAAAGGCCACAAAATACGGTAGCGCTCACAGCCCAACTTTCATGCGATGCTGCTGCTGAAATATCATATTTACTAACTATATCAACCATTGTTTTAAACAAGTAAATATTGATTGCTACATATTTATTATCTTTTCCAGATAGCCTTTGAAAGTGAATATATCGACACAAACGCTGGAGTTGGCATCGATTATATTAGTATTACAAGATCAAACAGAGGAGATTGTCTAAAAACAACGAACACCCCATCAATAACAACCAACACAGCAATAACCACCCCAAGAAAAACAAGTAATCCAACACCAACAACAGCAACAAAAACAACCCAAAAAAATACAACTACCACCAAACCAACAACAACAAGCAAAGCAACAACAACAAGCAAACCAACAACAACAACCAAACCAACAACAACAACCAAACCAACAACTACAAGCAAACCAACAACTACAAGCAAACCAACAACAACAACCAAACCAACAACAACAACCAAACCAACAACAACAACCAAACCAACAACAACAACCAAACCAACAACAACAACCAAACCAACAACAACAACCAAACCAACAACAACAACC
>CAXITT010000002.1:1918812-1941016 GCA_964033795.1 Lymnaea stagnalis | reverse complement strand
ACAAAAACCACACCAACAACAACAAACAAACCAACAACAACAACCGAACCAACAACAACAACCAAACCAACAAAAACAACCAAACAAACAACAACAACCAAACCAACAACAACAACCAAACCAACAACAACAACCGAACCAACAACAACAACAACAACCAAACCAACAACAACAACCAAACCAACAACAACAACCAAACCAACAACAACAACCAAACCAACAACAACAACCAAACCAACAACAACAACAACAACAACCAAACCAACAACAACAACCAAACCAACAACAACAACCAAACCAACAACAACAACCAAACCAACAACAACAACAACAACAACCAAACCAAGAACAACAACAACAACAACTACAACCACCCCAACAGCAAAAACCACCTTAACAACAACTACAACCCCAACAAAAACCACTAGCACAACAACAGCAACCATCCCAACAAAAATAACTTCCTTTATAACTACTCCAATAATTAAAACTTCAACAACTGCAACTGCCCCTACTACAACAACCACACAAAAAACTGCAAAAACAACTACCCTCACAACTACAACAACTTCTCCAACAACAATTACTACCCTAACATCAACTAGAAGGATATTCCCAATAACAACAATCAACCCGACAACAGCAGCCACCATCCCACCAACAAATAAAACAGTGTTTTCACCAACAACCGCCATGAACCTGTTAACATTAGCCCCAAACAGAGACATATCTTGTAATTTTGAGAATGGTTCTTGCTCATGGTCCACCGGTCCATGTGGTGCCACGAATAGTAAGGTATCCAAGGAAATGTACCAGTGGGAAATTAGCAACGCGCGCACGAGTCATTCAGGTATACGATCATCGTATTAAACACATTATTACATTATTGAGTGATACTTAATTAATTACATTACCTGATTTTTTTTTTTTTACCTCGACATGTTTCTGAACATACTATGAGTCATGAGTAGTTAAATTTGATCTAACCTATCGTAGTAATATTGCCCTCCACCAAAAGCCATTCATATTGATATGTTTATTAATGTAATTTTCTCAACAGTGAAAATTCCTCGATCAAAGTTATGACAACGAAATTTACAGCTTTTTTTTTTTTTTTTTAAACCTTCCTTAAACATGTCAGTAGAAGCTGAAAACTGGTTCTTTCAATCTCTAGAACCATTGAACTATTAATGGCTATTCAGAGGAACAACGTTTTAACTACAACTTTCTAAAGGTCAAAATTTCTACAAATCTACACAGTTTTCAGACTTAAAATCTATTGAAATTGAAAATGATATAATCAGATAATGGTCAATATATCTTTGCCATTACAATAAAAATATTTATGTATTCTTTTTTTATTTGGACTTCATAATATATCGTATTAATTGACCATAAAGGAGATTAAGTAACTTTTCTTTGATTTTTTTAGGCAATCTGTCCAGTTCCGGTAATTACATATTCATTGACATCACCAATGACACGAACCAGGGACCAATAGATGTTTGCTTGTTTAGTGGAAAAGTTACAATCATAGGGGATACAACCTTGCATTTCTGGTATTTCTTTGAGGGAGCCACTACTGGAAATCTTTCCTTAACTTTAGTGGAGTCAACAGGCCGTGAAACAATATTGTGGTCAGTGGGTGGTCAACAAGAGCCTAAATGGAAAGAGGTCGAATTGGTGTTGGACAATGCTGCAGATGCCAGGGTGAGACATTTTATTATAAGTCATTCGTCAGATGATACAATTTACGATAAGTCGTATGTCAGATGATACAATTTATTAATTATTATAAGTCAGGTTAGAAGATTTATTATTTTAAGAGTCAAATGTCAGGTTAGACACTTTATTGTGATTCAAATGTCAGGCGATATACTTGATTATGAGAGACATATGATAGTTCCATACAATCCTTTCGTTTTTATTTCAGATAAGTGTAAAAAATTAGCTGAATTGTGACATCATCAATAATATCTTCTTCTTTTATTTTAAGGGCCCACGATCAATTTATAAAATAGAAACATTATTCTATCATCCGGGTTAAATATAAAATGTAAAACTTGAGTTCTACCACAAAGTCTTGGAATGACGACATCACATCTACTCACCACTTATATAACATCTATTCACCAATTACATCACATCTATTCACCACTTACATCACATCTATTCACCACTTACATCACATCTACTCACCACTTGCATCACACCTACTCACCACTTGCATCACACCTACTCACCACTTACATCATATCTACTCACCACTTACATCACACCTACTCATACTTTACATCACGTTTACATCACATTTACTCACCACTTACATCACATCTACTCACCACTTAACATCATATCTACTCACCACTTAATCACATCTAATCACCACTTACATCAAATCTACTCACCACTTAATCATATCTAATCACCACTTACATCACATATACTCACCACTTAATCACATCTAATCACCACTTAATCACATCTAATCACCACTTACATCACATCTACTCACCACTTGCATCAAATCTACTCACCACTTAATCATATCTAATCACCACTTACATCACATCTACTCACCACTTGCATCACACCTACTCACCACTTGCATCACACCTACTCACATTTTACATCATATCTACTCACCACTTACATCACACCTACTCATACTTTACATCACGTTTACATCACATTTACTCACCACTTACATCACATCTACTCACCACTTAACATCATATCTACTCACCACTTAATCACATCTAATCACCACTTACATCAAATCTACTCACCACTTAATCATATCTAATCACCACTTACATCACATATACTCACCACTTAATCACATCTAATCACCACTTAATCACATCTAATCACCACTTACATCACATCTACTCACCACTTAATCACATCTAATCACCACTTACATCACATCTAATCACCACTTACATCACACCTACTCATCACTTACATTAAATCTACTTATCCTTTACATCACATTTACTCCCCACTTACATCACATCTACTGACCACTTAATCACATCTACTCAACACTTACATCAGATCTAATCACCACTTAACATCACATCTATTCACCACTTAATCACATCTAATCACCACTTACATCACATCTATTCACCACTTAATCACACCTATTCACCACTTACATCAAATATACTCACCACTTACATCACACCTACTCACCACTTACATCACATCTACTCACCACTTAATCACACCTATTCACCACTTACATCACATCTACTCACCACTTGCATCACACCTACTCACCACTTACATCACATTTACTCACCACTTACATCACACCAACTCACCACTTAAATCACATCTACTCACCACTTGCATCACACCTATTCACCACTTACATCACATCTACTCACCACTTACATCACATCTACTCACCACTTACATCACATCTACTACATCAATGGTTACAAAGTTGAATATGCCGATAAAACGTACAGTACTCAGTGCAATACATTTCAGTATTTATAATTTTATCATGGCATTTATCATCGTTTTTCCACAGCTGAAATTCTCATGTTCTGTTGATGCAAATGGATCATCCTTGATCGCCTTAGATAATATCAGTCTCTCGTATGATCTTACGGGTAAAAAAATTGTGTGTACAATAATTAGATTCCAATTCTTTAATCAAAATCTTTACATATAGCAATATTTTGTGGTGGAGTAAATGTTACTACTTTATATTATCTCCAGTAACAGTTTCATTAAAATATTGAAGGCAATATTAGAAACAAGATGCATAAGTAAGCTTCATTGGAATATTGAAGGCAATATTAGAAACAAGATGCATAAGTAAGCTTCATTGGAATATTGAAGGCAATATTAGAAACAAGATGCATAAGTAAGCTTGATTGGAATATTGAAGGCAATATTAGAAACAAGATGCATAAGTAAGCATGATTGGAATATTGAAGGCAATATTAGAAACAAGATGCATAAGTAAGCTTCATTGGAATATTGAAGGCAATATTAGAAACAAGATGCATAAGTAAGCTTCATTGGAATATTGAAGGCAATATTAGAAACAAGATGCATAAGTAAGCTTCATTGGAATATTGAAGGCACTATTAGAAACAAAATGCATAAGTAAGCTTGATTGGAATATTGAAGGCAATATTAGAAACAAAATGCATAAGTAAGCTTCATTGGAATATTGAAGGCAATATTAGAAACAAAATGCATAAGTAAGCTTGATTGGAATAGTGAAGGCAATATTAGAAACAAGATGCATAAGTAAGCTTCATTGGAATATTGAAGGCAATATTAGAAACAAAATGCATAAGTAAGCTTCATTGGAATATTGAAGGCAATATTAGAAACAAGATGCATAAGTAAGCTTGATTGGAATATTGAAGGCAATATTAGAAACAAGATGCATAAGTAAGCTTCATTGGAATATTGAAGGCAATATTAGAAACAAAATGCATAAGTAAGCTTGATTGGAATAGTGAAGGCAATATTAGAAACAAGATGCATAAGTAAGCTTCATTGGAATATTGAAGGCAATATTAGAAACAAGATGCATAAGTAAGCTTCATTGGAATATTGAAGGCAATATTAGAAACAAGATGCATAAGTAAGCTTCATTAGAATATTGAAGGCAATATTAGAAACACGATGCATAAGTAAGCTTCATTGGAATATTGAAGGCAATATTAGAAACAAGATGCATAAGTAAGCTTCATTGGAATATTGACTTGGCTGTACACGCCTTAAACAGAGTCTCCGCAGTATTTAAATAACTACTTTCACAACATTGATCAAGAATTTCTCTTAAATATGGCGTGTAATGATGAAATATTCAATTCGTTTCAAGATACATGAACTTAATTTTCAACTCAAAATGTGCCGTTAAAATTATTTGTTTTTAAAGACGTAAATTGATTCCTTTTTTCAGCTCCAACGAATGTCACTATTGTAAATGATGTTTCAAAAGCTTCACCAAAGCCAACAACAGCTCACTATATCACAACGAAAACCCCTGTTGGTATCATCACTCAGCCCCCACCAGGAACATCAAAGGCGACCACAGCTCACTTTATCACACAAAGAACCCCTGGTGGTTACGCCACTCACCCCAGGCCAGCCACACCAAAGCGAACCACACCAAAGCCAGCCACACCAAAGCCAACCACACCAAAGCCAGCCACACCAAAACCAGCCACACCAAAGCCAATCACACTAAGGCCAGCCACACCAAAGCCACCCCCACAGAGGACAACACATACGCCCCAGAGGGTGACTCAAGGGAGAGCACACAGTTCTGCCAACACAGGAAGCATGAGCACAACAACCATAGCCATCATAGCAGTCTTCTCTTGTCTTGCTGGCCTCCTGCTCATTGTGGTGCTCATAGTTTGTGTACGCCGTCGAGACGAGATCTGTCCTCATAACTCTCCATATCTGACAGACCAAGATTCATATGCCATGACCCATGTAAAGAATTATAAATAGATCAACCTACCTCCACACTAAAAGACTAACAACTTTTCTATTGAACTAACAAGTCGATACATTTTATATGAGTTGACTTTGTAGAGATTTATTTAAAGGTATAAAAAAATCAAGCGTGACAAAGTGTGACAATGTTGCGTCCGTTTTTCACCCCAGGAACTTAAATCTAATACCTGTGCGTTAAGGACTGCGTAAATCAGCGATCAGCTCAACTTAAAGGCTCAGATGTTTCCACAGCTTTGGCTGTCTACTGGGATTCAATGCAATAGTGGACTATAAAGCTGACAGTAGTTGCATAAATCTATGACTTTTGATGAGATTCCGTTCATGAAAAGTTGTATCAAAAATATCATGATCAAAAGTATCGCCAGTATTCAAGTCATTTAACCAGTCAAATATTTTACAAACTAATTGAAGCCAGGTTCAAAGTTCAAACGATTTGCAATACTGTCATTCAGGCTGAAATCATCAATTGAATTGTAAAGAACATATTTTGAGACTTTTCTTTTTACATGGCACAATTTTACTAGAAACTTTACAATTAAGTAGATCACGATTTTTTAAATATATTTTTACTATTTTATTAGTTATGGTTATTGGTGGGATTCTTGTTCCAAAAGAGAATGATAATAAATATTGGATGAATTAGGCGCCAACAAATCTTTTTGTTGTTACAATGCCATGTGATGTGTCTTTGTTATAATCATACGATGTGGTGTGTCTTTGCTATAATCATACCATGTGGTGTCTTTTTTATAATCATACCATGTGGTGTGTCTTTGATATAATCATACCATGTGTTGTGTCTTTGTTATAATCATACCATGGGGTGTCTTTTTTATAATCATACCATGTGGTGTGTCTTTGTTATAATCATACCATGTGGTGTGTCTTTGTTATAGCCATGTGGTGTGTCTTTGTTATAGCCATGTGGTGTGTCTTTGTTATAGTTATGTGGTGTGTCTTTGTTATAACCATGTGATGTGTCTTTGTTATAACCCTGCCATGTGGTGTGTCTTTCGTTTTAACAATGTCATGTGGTGAGTCTTTGTAATAGCCATGCCACGTGGTGTGTCTTTGGTACAACCATTCCATGTGGTGTGTCTTTGGTACAACCATTCCATGTGGTGTGTCTTTGGTATAACCATGCTATGTGATATTTCTTTGTTCTATTAATACCTTGTGGTGTGACTTTCCTTTTAACAATGCCAATGTCTTTGATATATTCATCCCATGGGGTGTGTCTTGATTATCATGACATGTGGTGTGTCTTTGTAATAAGCATGCCATGTGGTGTGTCTTTTGTATAATCATCCCATGTGGTGTGTCTTTGATAACCATGCCATGTGGTGTGTCTTTGTAATAATCATACAATGTGGTGTGTCTTTGTAATTATCATAACATGTGGTGTGTCTTTGGTAAAATTATGTCATTTGGTGTGTCTTTGATTAACCATGCCACTTGGTGTGTCTTTGGTAAAATAATGCCTTGTGGTGTGTCTTTGGTACAACCATCCCATGTGGTGTGTCTTTGGTATAACCATGCCTTGGGGTGTGTCTTTTATATAACCATGCCATGTGTTGTGTCTTTGATGCAATCATGCCATGTGGTGTTTTTTTGATATAAACACGCCATGAGGTTGTCTTGGTACAATCATGCCATGTGGTGTGTCTTTGGTAGAATCATGCCATGTGATGTGTCTTTGGTACAATCATGCCATGTTGTATGTCTTTTATATGACCATGCCTTGTAGTGTGTCTTTGGTACAACCATGCAATGTTGTATGTCTTTTATATGAACATGCCTTGTAGTGTGTCTTTGGTACAATCATGCCATGTTGTATGTCTTTGGTACAACCATGCCATGTTGTATGTCATTTATATGACATGCCTTGTAGTGTGTCTTTGGTACAATAATGCCATGTTGTATGTCTTTGGTACAATCATGCCATGTTGTATGTCTTTGGTACAACCATGCCATGTTGTATGTCTTTTATATGACATGCCTTGTAGTGTGTCTTTGGTACAATAATGCCATGTTGTATGTCTTTTATATGACCATGCCTTGTAGTATGTCATTGGTACAATCATGCCATGGTGTATGTCTTTTATATGACCATGCCTTGTAGTGTGTCTTTGGCACAATCATGCCATGTTGTATGTCTTTTATATGACCATGCCTTGTAGTGTGTCTTTGGTACACCATGCCATGTTGTATGTCTTTTATATGACCATGCCTTGTAGTGTGTCTTTGGTACAATCATGCCATGTTGTATGTCTTTTATATGACCCTGCCTTGTAGTGTGTCTTTGGTACAATCATGCCATGTTGTATGTCTTTTATATGACCATGCCTTGTAGTGTGTCTTTGGTACAACCATGCCATGTTGTATGTCTTTTATATGACCATGCCTTGTAGTGTGTCTTTGGTACAACCATGCCATGTTGTATGTCTTTTATATGACCATGCCTTGTAGTGTGTCTTTGGTACAATCATGCCATGTTGTATGTCTTTTATATGACCATGCCTTGTAGTTTGTCTTTGGTACAATCATGCCATGTTGTATGTCTTTTGTACAACCATGCCATGTGGTTGTGATGATTTGAGGCTGGGCATTGTTAAATGCTACCACCGAAAACCCGCCCTTGTAAACCCCTTGTAAAATATTACCAATTCTTCCCTCAGTTTTGCCCTTGAAGTAGAAAACCTGAGTTATTTCCCTCGCATTCCTACGCTAGACAGCTCGCGCAAAAGCGTGATTTTGCATTCTCCCCCTCACACCAATAAACTTGGAGAATAGAAAGTCAATCCCAAAACATTAAAAGTGATTATAATTGAAAGGGAGAACAACTTTAAAACCACCCAATTAAATCATCCCCCAATTTAAATAAATACCCAGAACAGATTAGACTCTGTCTTTTATGATCTTATCACTGGACTCTGAACGCTGGGGTAACTACACGTAAGACTTTATTGCGTGATCATTAACTGCGACTGCAACCTAGAATACTAGTAAGTACGCAACCATGATTTTGATATAATGTTATTGCACTTGTAATGTTCATATAATTATGTAGCAAGGATTCGATCGTGATTGATATGCATTATGCATGATAATATTGCCTTTGCCGCGGGCTACGACACGCCGCCATCCCATCATGGGGATGGTAGGTTGTTGTTCCAACTCGCCCATGTCTCTTTTAACGATAAGACACTATGCATAATATGAACCTATAATTTTAATGTTTGTTAATGATACAATGTCCCATACTTCATTAATTAAAATGTTTGCTTGGTCCAACATTGTCGCGAAGCAACATATGCTTACGCCGACAATGACAAAGACTTACACATTTATCCACAAATAGGATGTATATGTACAAGTTATGTCACCCATATATCGATCTGAATTCGTTGCTGTTGGAACGGGACTTATCAGCTTATGTCTATTCGCCTAGATATTTATCCATTTTGTATCATTTTTCCTTTAGCCTGGTTTTTATTACTGGATCAACCGACATTGAAGCTGGAACTAGGGGATTGATTTACGTCCTACACCAAACTACCTGACAGCTACTAGAAAAACTTCGAGATCCAGGGACTCTTACTACCACGATTTATCCTACGACCGGGAACTCCGACTTCGCTACACTTGGCACGGCTCCGAAGACCGGAACAGGGACACGCTTCTGTGACAGAAGCAACTCCCACATTTTGTGATCCACCAAGATCCTCAGTGAAAATATAAAGGTTAAGTCTACAAAGATTGAACATAAAACCTTGAACAGAAAAGCATTAATAAGGATGACACTGTCAGTATGTTAGGGACACTTGTATTTCGTTGATATGCATTTATGATTGTATGACATCCATTTGATATATATATATACTCACCAAGAGTGTACCACGGAGAAATTGTAAATATTATTATTCAATAAATATTTGTAGTTAATTTCTCCTTTAACTAAGACTTCGATTCAGTCTATACTATATGTATATAGATAGGTTGTTATGTCTGTGTGGTAATTTGGCTTAAATAACGAATCCCTAGACAGAGTGCCAAGAGGAGATCTCATACGAGAGATCACCACAGTGGTGTTCCTTTGTTATTTTGTAATATAAAATAACTGTTACTGTTATATATTAGAATTAATTCCAGTTATATTATAGAAAGTGCTCAAAAGTCAAATGACCAGTCGTCATTTTGTAATATATATTTTTTCTACATTTTCATAAAGTTGTTTCAAAAATTATTATTATTATTATTTTTTTTTTTTGTTTGTTTCAAAAATTATATTTTATTTTTATTATTTTATTTTCAATTTTTTTTTCTAAATTTAACAGAAAATGATTGATCCGTACCTGTAATTGTACACGCCCACTAGGGACATATCTTAAATTATTGTAGACCCACCTTCAACTTGAAAGCGGTGTAAATTCCAATTGATAGATTTATATACTATCTCTGATTTTGAAAAGATCTTCAATTATTTCATTAAAAATATGTTGCATTTGCTTCAAACTTTTTGTGGATAATCCTGCGAGGAGGTTAGTCACTTTTAGAACACTGACATAATAAGGGAGGTGCGGAGGGGGTGGCACATTTTGTAGAAAAACCTCGCTATGCAATGGCCGACGAGGCGGAATGTATGTGAGCGTTGCTAGGTTGGAACTCTCGACATCCCTCAAGACTTTTTTAAAAATTAAATACTTTTATTCTCCTCGCATTTTCCTCTTGTTTGTCTATACCAGGCCTGCACAACATACGACCCGCGGGCCGCATATGGCCCACCAGCACCCATTTTGTGGCCTGCGAGTTAACGAAAATCTCTTTATTCTTATTATTTTCTTATAAGCCCCCCCCCCCTTTTACACACCTATATGCTTTTGGCCCGCGCATTTCTGTCCTATTTTCTTTTGGCCCGCACAAGTTTTTCATAATGTATTACGGTCTGCCTCACATTTTGAGTTGTGCAGGCCTGGTCTATACTCATTTTTTGTTTACACACGTTACATTTTCTCTCATTTGCAAACATCGAAGTTGTGTCAACATCGCGTCACCTTCGTTCAGTGAACGACTGTAGAATGGAGGATAGGGCGCTCATATGAGACGTGTCGGATTTTGGGGGAGTAAAAATAAAATAAAATAATACTTCTTTGTCGATCAAACACTGATTAAAATTTTAAATCATCCAAGTAGGAAATAAGGAATATTGAAAAAAAAAACACACAATTTCTATCAAAATGTAAAAAGTAATTTAAAATTTCTTAAAATACATTACCTAAGAAAGTATGTGCAGATATATTAGCCACAAATTAATAAAAAAAAATTAAACGTGGTTAAGTTTCTTCTCTATTCAGATTCAATCCTTTCACTCACCACACTTCGTCACAGTCTTACTGTGCCTAATACATTTTAAGAAATGTAAATTATTTTCTAATTTCAATGAGTTTGAACTCGTCTTTGATAGAACGTCTTTGATAGAACGTCTTTGATAGAACGTCTTTGATAGAACGTCTTTTTTTTAAAAAAAAGTTGTTAAAAATATTTTAATTTTTTTTTTTTAAATTCCCTTGACTATTTAAAAATTTTGCAATCACGTTACTTCATTTTGTTTTTTCCTCTTGATTTTATATTATGTTATGTCACTTAATGCAAGTAATGTAAACAATTTATGTTACAAATTCCTAATAGGGGATAAGCAGTTCAATGGCTTGGTTACGTTCATGTATAATTGTGCAACAAATCAACTATTTATATGACATATGGTTCTTTATTGAAAAAAACAGCGTGTCTTCTTTCAACCGCTTTCTCTCTGCAACTCCATAACTACTACAAAACCATAACAACCAACAATGTCATCTCCAATACCCAAATACGTCACAAAATACAAAAAGCATAGCAACAGTTGCACAAATACTCTCATCACCAAAACACAAAAAACAAAACACAAACAAATTATTAAGGGACATTAAGTAAACTGTTCTCATGTATGATTGTTGGTGTACAGTGGGGATGTACGCTTTGGGTTGTGGAGGAGTAAAGGGGATAGCACTGGTCATTGTAAGGGCGACAGGGATGTGGAAAGGGAGGAGGGTAGGGTTTTGAGTGTTGTGGAATGCGGTTGTGATGTTAGTGGCTCAGATGTATGGTTTGGGCATTGTGATAGTACGTAATTGGTATAGATAAAGGGGGAAACGAATTTATGGTCCAAAAGGATGGTCCACATTGATACTAAAATTGATTTTCAACATTAATTATCCAAGATGATGGTAAAAAATGATTGTTGAAATTGACGGTCGCAATTGATGGTCTGAATTAATACTTAACTTTGATTTCCAAATGCAAGGTCTTAACTGATGGTCCTAATTGATGTAAAAAAAAATTCTCAAATTTGATGGTCATCATTTATGACCCGAAGTGATTTTCCATAAGTGGCGTAAACCTCAGTCTACGGAGCTGACTCCATTAAATTCGGACTTAATTTGTCTTTTAAGTCTACAGAGGTCATAGAGTGTAATTATTGGACCGTTGTGCTTACCTCATCGTTGACACGTCGACGTTGGAAGCCAAAACTGAATCTCATGAGAAATTGGAAATGAAAGATCCTTTTAACGTCGAAGGGCGTATTTCCAAAATTAAAAATCTTAGATTAAGTAGAATGATAGGATCACAAAGTGTGAACACTTGGCCTGAAATCTATAGGATAAAATGTGAACCCAGTGATATAATTGTAACTGCTGATACGATCAACATTTGAGATAGCGCATTTCTCGCTGTTCGATTAATTTTCCGTCTTAAGTACATCTCTCTTACGTATAAAGTGACGTAGCTAGAGTTTGTGGTGCACGGAGGGCCGCCTTTTAACTATGATTTTGCCTTTTTTGTATTTTTTATGACCAACATCTTGTATTCAATGGTGGCTCCCTAATGACATTCACCAATAAATTATTTGTATAAAGAAATTCACCTATACATTGGCTGTCATATAAATTAACCATTACCATTTAAATTATTTGAATGTCCACACATTGTGGTACGTTGGAATTTCAGCTAATGACCCGGGTGTGAGTGGCCATTTAAATAATGGCAGTTTTTACAACACTTAATTGATAAAGAGTGTTGATAAAGCATTGAATCAATTCATGATATGACTATCACACTGTAATCTGTGTCCAACTGACGGCCTCAAGATTTTAGCGTCAAACTGCTATAACTTTGTTACGTTATCTTTATTCAGCGTAATATCTGGTGTGACATCTTCTATCTGAGAACTTCCCATAAATCTAAACATCGAAAAAAAAGAAAAAAACTATTTTAAAGTTAAATCTTTGAAAAACTCTTCTTAAAAGACGTGGTTATGAAGCATTCTTAATGTGTTTATTCTTGGTGGACTTCTGGTTTCAATGTTTAAACACATCTTTAAATGACAACACATTAAATGAAGTCAATGGCAGAGATGGTTACTGCTACTATTGCAACTAAGTGTTGCTTGAATTTGTTCAATGGTGGCAAGGGATCGAACTATCTAGGAACTCAAGCTTTTGTTTATTTTATTCTATTACTTATGAATTTTTCACCAGCAATCAATATTGGTAAGTAGACACTGAAATTATTTATACACAATCTTATCAGTATTCTAATAACTAACGTGAAAAGTCTGGTGTGGGCTTGAGCTTTCGCTCTTACAAGCCCCGTCTAGTACAGTGGCACCTGCTCCATCGGCTGGGCTGTGCCGGCGAGTACAGTGGCGACCTGCTCCATCGGCCGGGCTGTGCCGGCGAGTACAGTGGCGACCTGCTCCATCTAATATCTTTTAACTTAGGACTCACCCGCTGCCATGACCGCCAGAAAAAAGTCTGTCAGAAACGCTACCGTCTGCGGGGGCAACGTGCAATGCCGGCAGGTCGAGTCCCAGCTGTTGTCTTGACGTATTTTACAAAACGTAAGACGGTGACGTAGGCGTAGATGGGAAAACATGTAGGATTTGTAGCAGAAGAATTGACATTTATTAGGAGTCATGATCAGCGTCCTCTGGTCTAAAGTCATGATCAGTGTCCTCTTGTCTAAAGTCATGATATGTGTCCTCTTGTATGAAGTCATGATTTGTGTCCTCTGGTCTAAAGTCATGATCTGTGTCCTCTTGTCTAAAGTCATGATTTGTGTCCTCTGTTCTAAAGTCATGTTCAGTGTCCTCTGGTCTAAAGTCAGGATCAGTGTCGTCTGGTCTAAAGTCATGTAATTTGTCCTCTGGTTTAAAGTCATGTTCAGTGTCCTCTGGTCTAATGTCATGTTCAGTGTCCTCTAATCTAAAGTCATGATCAGCGTCCTCTGGTCTAAAGTTATTATCAGTGCCCCCTGGTCTAAAGTTATGTTCAGTGTCCTCTGGTCTAAAGTCATGTTCAGTGTCCTCTGGTCTAAAGTCATGATCAGCGTCCTCTGGTCTAAAGTTATTATCAGTGCCCCCTGGTCTAAAGTTATGTTCAGTGTCCTCTCGTCTAAAGTCATGTTCAGTGTCCTCTGGTCTAAAGTCATGTTCAGCGTCCTCTGGTCTAAAGTCATGATCAGCGTCCTCTGGTCTAAAGTTATTATCAGTGCCCCCTGGTCTAAAGTTATGTTCAGTGTCCTCTGGTCTAAAGTCATGTTCAGTGTCCTCTGGTCTAAAGTCATGATCAGTATCTCTGGTCTAAAGTCATTTTCAGTGTCCTCTGGTCTAAAGTCATGTTCTGTGTCCTCTGGTCTAAAGTCATGATCTGTGTCCTTTTGTATAAAGTCAGGATTTGTGTCCTCTGGTCTAAAGTCATGATCTGTGTCCTTGTCTAAAGTCATGATTTGTGTCCTCTGTTCTAAAGTCATGTTCAGTGTCCTCTGGTGTAAAGTCAGCATCAGTGTCATCTGGTCTAAAGTCATGTTCAATGTCCTCTGGTCTAATGTCATGTTCAGTGTCCTCTAATCTAAAGCCATGATCTGTGTCCTCTGGTCTAAAGGCATGATCTGTGTCCTCTGGTCTAAAGTCATGTTCAATGTCCTCTGGTCTATAGTCATGATCAGTGTCATCTGGTCTAAAGTCATGATCTGTGTTCTCTGGTCTAAAGTCATGTTCAATGTCCTCTGGTCTAAAGTCATGATCAGTGTCCTCTGGTCTAAAGTCATGATCTGTGTCCTCTTGTCTAATGTCATGTTCAGTGTCCTCTAATCTGAAGTCATGATCTTTGTCCACTGGGCTAAAGTCATGATCAGTGTCCTATAGTCGGAAGTTATGATCAATGAACTTTGGTTAACACTCTTCCCTTTATATCGCAGCAAAACACTCATCATAAACTAACGCTCAACACCACGAACCAAACTTTACGCTCTGACCTCACGACTTACAACGACCAAAACAATCAGATGATCAACAACTCCCCTTACCAAACATTCACAACAATCTAGTTCACAGCAATATACATGTATGTATGTATGTATGTATGTATGCATGTATGTATGTATGCATGTATGCATGTATGCATGTATGCATGTATGCATGTATGCATGTATGCATGTATGCATGTATGCATGTATGCATGTATGCATGTATGCATGTATGCATGTATGCATGTATGCATGTATGCATGTATGCATGTATGCATGTATGCATGTATGCATGTATGCATGTATGCATGTATGCATGTATGCATGTATGCATGTATGCATGTATGCATGTATGCATGTATGCATGTGTGCATGTGTGCATGTGTGCATGTGTGCATGTGTGCATGTGTGCATGTATGCATGTGTGCATGTGTGTATGTGTGCATGTGTGCATGTGTGCGTGTATGCATGTGTGCATGTGTGTATGTGTGCATGTGTGCATGTGTGTATGTATGCATGTATGCATGTATGCATGTATGCATGTATGCATGTATGCATGTATGCATGTGTGCATGTGTGCATGTGTGCATGTGTGCATGTGTGCATGTGTGCATGTATGCATGTGTGTATGTGTGCATGTGTGCATGTGTGCATGTATGCATGTGTGCATGTGTGCATGTGTGCATGTATGCATGTGTGCATGTGTGCGTGTGCGTGTGCGTGTGTATGTGTGTGTGTGTATGTATGTATTTATGTATTTATGTATCTACGTACTTATGTATTGTTACGCACTGGCTTCTATTGTGAGAAATTAATCTCTTGTGTTAAGTTATGGCTTGTTCAAAAAGTGCATAACAAAACAAAGATACCACAGAGAAAAGCAATAGCAAAAATACGACACTCACCAGAATTTCTAATTACAATTAATTGGATTTATTTGAGTATTAATAATTACAAAACAAAAGAAATACAATTACAAATCATCAACTTACAAGAGTATGGTAGATCTTGTATCAGTACACAGTTAGTACAATGTGCCAATAAATAATGATTAATGATGAATGCGAATAAACACATATGAGCACACAAAGAAAAATACAATTGTCTCGTAAAGTTAATACTATCTCTCTAAATCTCTCTCCCTCTCCTTGTCTGTCAATACCTTTATATATGCAGCGTAAGCACTGCCTTCCAGAAACTACTCAGCATTTGTTTACGTTTATCGGCAAATTGAGAACGTTCGACAAGATACTAGGAGTTAGACTACCCATGTTTAATTGGTAGTCGGTAGTAAACACGACACATCAAAGATATTAAACCACGCCCACAACAATTGCTATCGTCTGCTAGGAATCTAATGTGGGGTCAAACAAAGTGCACGGTACGGGAAATCCCACATAACAGTATGTACACACAATAATGTCGGAAATGTGTAACTAGGTGGTGGAATTTCTGTATAAATATGGAAAAATATGTTTTTCTAATTTATGCATTCACGACAAGTTGAAGGGCGGTGAAAGTAAGCCAGCTTTTTAAAAAAAAAAGGGAATAAGATGATATTAAAGAGAAGGGTATCGGTAAATAGATTCTTATTTAGAGATGAGAATTATGTGTTACCATTATCTAAACTATTATTTTAGGAACGATGCAAAAGAGAGGTTACATTGTTTACAAAGATATCAATATCTCAAAAATACGCTGATATTACATTATTAAAAATGGTTAAATATCGTATTTTATTTTAAATATTAAGACAATGTGTGTTTTTTTTTAATCATTTATTGAAAATATAATAACGTTATAGTTGAGGGATGTGTTAAAGGTTTGGGTACATTCTACAGAAGATAGTTTTTCAAAACCCATTGCGGATGAAAACAATTTTTTTTTAATGTGTTGTTCACCAAAAAAAAAAAAAAAAAAAAAAAAAAACCCCACATTTTGAGAAGGTCGGTGCATTATTTTTAGGAAATCATTTAGACGTGCACACTGTGTTTTAGATTTTGGGTTTCTTTATTGAAAGCATTGGAGAGTTTAGAATTATTAAAACACCGCGACATGCACAATCACTACTTCGCAATAGCAGGTATTTACTGATAGTAGGTAGATAGCAGTGCACTATGCGTTCGATGAAGACTCAGGTACAGAGGCGTAGCGTGGTGGGGCAAGGGGGGACAGATGTCCCCGGGCGCCAGCTAGTTAGGGGCGCCAACATGTGCTTTGATATTATTTTATTTATGAAAATAATGGGTTTGAGAGTTGAAAAAATTAAAAAGGACGCTAAAATGGATCTTGTCCCCGGGCGCCAAACACCCTCGCTACGCCACTGCTCAGGTAAAACTGTGTCAAATGTTCAACAAAAACTGTAATGAGGAAATGATTCTCAGTGTCTACCAGTGCGAAACTATCTTAAATATATTTGCAGATCTCCTTGTTGAGCATCTATTTATAATATTTTGTTTGCTTGGGAATGTGCCTTTTACAATTTAAAACTACAACTCTATAAAGTTCAGGGGCGTGGAAAGTGGTTATGAGTATGTTTATAAGATTATGAAATTTATGAGCCTTACTTTCTAATTTATTGATGAATAGTTTGAATTGATAATTATTTGGGTTGCTAATTCCGAAAATCATATCTGATTTATCGTAACAGCTCTACTTTTGAGGTTAGTGTTGAAATTATTTTAAAAATAATTTTTCCATATCAGCCTTATGAAGTCAATTTTGCTGAATCGGGATAGTATTAAAAAAAGTGTTTTTTAATTGGAAAACATATTTATTTACATTAACAAACTTGGTGGTTTTTTTTAATGAGTATGTAAACATTAGTCTAATTCTTTTATAAAATATGCATTGTCATAAAAGTGAAGAGTTCAAAGGACAGATTTGACTTTGTTCTGATCTATTTACTAATTGCGCGCAGCATCTCTAGATGTCAAATTATGACCTCATAATTTGACTAAATACCATTTAATTTATAAAGCTTCATAGCCTGATCTGTTGAAACAGCTATGTATAGATTGTATGTTCAACACGTCAGAAATGTTACTGAGCTTTAAAAAAAAAAAGATCATAGGTATTAAGGTTATTTCATATTAAAGTTTTATGATGTCAAGATTAGAGATCTTGATAAGATATGGGCTCAGCTGATTGTAAACAAGCCTTGTACAGAGCGATTGGTCCAGTCGACGAATGCTTAACTCCAGACTTAGGGAAAAGGGTGTGCTTCAGTCTGGAACATACGTTACATTTTCAAGTAGTATTTTACTTTTCTGGTAGTACACTTTCCAATAAATACTTCAATGCTTCAATACAATAATGCTTCATGTTTAAAAATAATATGTTCAATATCTTAAAAACTAGAGTTCTTAGGAGAAAATTGCAGCTATTTTTGGAATGAACAGGTCAAATATACCTAGAAGAAAGTATAACATTTGAGGCACAAAAATGTTGTGTTGGCCAGTGCAACAGACATCAAGTTTTTTATTATCAACAGGATTCGATACGCTTGACTACGGCAAACTTCTCCAGCGTCTGCAAAAAACGTTCGGTGTTACCGATACCGTCCTGAGATCGCTCCACTCGTATCTGACAAATCGGGTCCAATCAGTTATCGCAAACGGCTTGACCTCGAAGCTATCTACTATCGAGTTCGGAGTACCCCAGGGCACGGATTTAGGCCCGGTGCTTTTCATTATGTACGTTCAGCCCCTGGGTGCAGTGATCAAGCAGTTTGACATGCTGTCTCACATGTTCGCGGATGATACCCAACTTTAGCAGTCCATGATCCCCTCTCAGTTCCCTCAGCTTCTTAGTATGACACAGAAGACAGCGGAGTCAGTTAATCGGTGTATGAACATAAAAAAGCTCAAATTGAAAGATGAAAAAACTGACCTGATCCCCATTGCTACCGCTCAAAAGCTTAAGTCTGTAAATAACACACCATTGAGTATGCTCAAACAGTACGAAACCTGGGTGTCTTCTTAAATAGATTATTAACAATGGAAAATCACATTAACAAGCTTTGCAAGGCGATTTTTCTAGATCTTCGCAGGATTAGTCATATCAGACCTTTCTTAACGTTTGATGCAACAAAGAGGCTGATTTCTGCATTCGTGCTATCACCAATGGACAACTGCAATGCGCTCATGGTGGGTCTTCCAGCAACGCTCCTGGATAAAATTAAAAAGCACAGAATAATGTGGGTCACATTGTTCTTCGCAAACGGTAATTTGACCATGCTAAAACACTTCTTAGAGAGTTGCATTGGCTGCCGGTCCGCGCTCGCGTAGAGTACAAAATTTCAACTCTGTGCTACCGCTGCTTGCATGACCTGGCATCGTCCTATCTCAAAGCGCTCATGACACCGCTGCTTGCATGACCTGGCATCGTCCTATCTCAAAGCGCTCATGACGCCTTATTTACCCACTAGACAACTCTGCTCATCCGATAGTGGCAAACTCTCGATATCATGTGTTCGCCTTGAGACTTACGGATGGCGCACTTTCGCATTTGTGGCCAAACAATTTGGAACATACTTCCTGACGCTGTCAGAAAAATCCAGACACTTGGGTATTTCAAAACCGAATTGAAAACACATCTATTTCGTAAACACCTGCTGGGGTGATGTTGTCTACCATCTTTTCCAGATTGCTTTTATCTCCCAAATGTGTAGTGGCCTGTATTGTTTATGTTTGCAAGGGATGAAAGACTTAGAATGGGTATTCTCGTATGTAGTTTTTGTAATGTTGCGTTTTGTATTTCAATGTGGTATAATATAGATTTTTTCATTTCTCTTTTAATATTGTTGACTTTGTACCGCGCTTCTAGCCTTTGGGGATGAAGAGTGATTTTCAAAAAAACTTTATTATTATTATTTAAAAGCCTTATAAATAAATTAGAAAACTAAAAATAACATAAATTTGTGGGCTTATTAAGAGAAATAATAAACTTTATGTTAGGTTTCATTGGCAAGAGCCGCTATCGGATTTTTCAGCTCAAGTCTCAAGTTTAATTAATAACTAGAAGTTTCAGAGACTCTAATAAATTGTTAAGCGTCAAAAGTAACCAAGTGTTTAATGTGAGTCATTTATCAATAGTCGGATTCGCATCAACAATTTTCTACATCAAACTATTCTTTAAGGTTCAGCCGAGGAAGCAGCACCAACACAAGATCCTCGTTGTGGGCAGCAAGTCATAGTTTTTAATGACTTTGATAAGTCAGACGATACTTTCCAAAGCCACGCTGACCATAACCAGTCAATCAAATGGATCAGAACGAACAGTACAAGCCATGGACCAATGACTACAGACTGGAACCCATCATCACAAACACATAATGGTAAATAGTAACTTGACTGAGTGATATTGCAGCTTGATAAATCCTATGACATTATGCTCTAAATAGAGAAAACAATTTTACATTGCACATTTCAATCTTCCGCATTTGGCCATTTTATCAAATTAATTTGGAGGAAAAAAAATCGTAACTTTAAACTTCACTAGGAGACATTCTTTTCAAATGTGTCCTTATAATTTATGAGAAATATTTATTCATATTGTACAACAAACTTAAGGGATACTATTTAAGTACGGTGGGTCTGGTAATATTGTCTTTGGTTTTAGTAAAATGCATTTGAAATAGCGGTTGCTTCCCTTGGGGTAAATTTAAATTAAACTCCACATTTTAATATTTTATAAGTTAGTGTCTTATGCCCTTTGTAACTTTTTTTTCTCCATTTTTTTATTAACACGGACACATCGACCTTTAGATGACCAGTTGAGATCACAGTCCGTCTTTCATCCTATCGACAGTTCCATTTTGTTGTTGACGTACTGAATGTCGTTAACTATTTGACCTATTCCATACAAACGTTTCTATACCTTTAAGTACCTGTTAGCTCAAGAAATATATTTTATTTGTTTAGTTTATTATAGATAAGTTCGATATTGCTGAATTAATTAAAAACATGGCACACTACAACCACTTGCAAATAAACATGTGATTTCCTACCATACAGGTTCCTACATGTCTCTTGAGTCTGTTGGTGACTCAAACGTCCCCAATGGCACCAGAGCTTTACTCAGTACGAAGATCAGTCCGCCCAGTGGAGCTGCCTGCATAGAATTTCACTACGCCACGGAGGGCTCTTCCAATTTTAACATCAAGGTCTGGGGTCAAAATGCACCAGACTACAGCTCACGTCCTACTGACGTAATGATTGGTCAAACAGGAAGTGTAAGGGCCAACCAATGGAAAGCTGCTTACTTTTATGGTTGCTTACAAAATGTCAAATATGTAAGTTGATATATTTAAGTTGATATGTGTAAGTTGATATATGTAAGTTGTTGTAAGTTCATATAAGTAAGTTGATATATGTAAGTTGATATAAGTAGCTATATGTAAGTTGATATATGTAAGTTGATGTATTTAAGTTGATAATGAGCGTTGGTGTATGTAAGTTGATATATGTCAGTTGGTCTATGTAAGTTTATATATTATGTAAGTTGATGTATGTAACTTGATGGAAGGTGATGTATTTAAGTTGATGATGTACGTTGTTGTATGTTAGTTGATATATATAAGGGATCTTCAAAGGCGTAGTGTCGCGAAGCGATTCTTCTGTATGGCCAAGTCTTTCACTGCATTCCGTTCAGCAGTACATCATACACAAACAGTCACCAATGCAACAAACAGCAACCGGTTTGTTGTAAACGAAGGTTTAATTATCACTACTCGATGAACAAGACGTGATGTATAATTTCAGAATTTGATAATAAATCACTCCAACCAAATATTAATCAATTTACCAATCCAAACACTTCTGCCAGTATATTCCCCATCAATTCTCTCAGCACAACACTTAGCAGTATTCAATCCACAACAGTCAATGTAGCACATCCGCCATCACTCTTCTCTAACCACAACGAAAACTAACGCGTCACTTCCCATTACACAATTACGTCACAACACTCTCACACAAACGATACGGCTGCACATAAAATCTCTAACGAACATCTTTTCCCTATCAAACATGACAACAACGCTCTACACATAACAACAGTGATTCTCATACCCTCGACATATCCCCCCTCTTCCGCTAGATTCTACTCCACGAGTAGAATCTTCCAAAATGAAAAGTCAGGGTATGGAATCACTGTTGGGTCATATTGACTCATACAGTAAGTAACAATCTCAAGCAAGTAATCCTATAAGTATTATATTGTTTACGATTATTAATCTAATGACATAGATTATACACGCATAAACAACAACAAAAAATCATGGGTTATTTATATCATATCTAAGTAATTACTGCATGTTCATAATAAATCAACGAAGAAAATCCTTACAATA
>CAXITT010000002.1:1861704-1912287 GCA_964033795.1 Lymnaea stagnalis | reverse complement strand
GATAGATAGATAGATAGATAGATAGATAGATAGATAGATAGATAGATAGATAGATAGATAGATAGATAGATAGATAGATAGATAGATAGATAGATAGATAGATAGATAGAAAGATAGATAGATAGATAAGATTTGATTTTATTGATAGATAGATGGATAGATGGATAAATAAAGAAATGGATATATGGATGGTTGGATGGATGAAATGTAAACTATTTTGTCATCCATGTAAAAATGTACACATCCTTTCTCCTATCTGAGATAAGTATGTAAAGTTAATTATTAGTCAAATTAATTCCTTTATTGTGGGGTGCATCTTGTATTGCCTTGGGTAAAATGAACATACCAATATTTGTAAAAAGAGAATGTAACATCTTATTTTTTCACAAATGTAATACCATAGGAGTTAACTCTGTTGTCATCCACGTAAGAATGTACACATCTTATTTCATACCTCCGACATGTATTTACCCTAGAAAATTAATTATTAGTCAAATTCTTTCCGTTATTTTGAGACGTATCTTGCGCTGCCTTGAGTAAAATGAACACACACATATTTGTAAAAAGAGAATGCAAAATCTTTTTTTTAAAATGTAATACCATAGAATTTAAATATATTGTCATCCACGTGAAAATGTACACATCCTATTTCCTACCTCCGAAATGTATGTACCCAAGGAGGTTAATTATTTATCAAATCCATTCTTTTAATTTGAGACGTATCTTTGCTTCCTGGGGCAAAGTGACCAACCCCCCCCCCACCCAGATTTAAATAAATTTCGAAAATCTTCCACCGGATTGAAGTCCCTTCCATACCCTTCCATACCCAAACTAAAACTTCATATGGTTCGTTCTTTTTTGTATATTTATATGAGGTATAAGTGGATTGGTGAATGCTATTTAGCTATGGAGTTGCGCTGCACTGATTGGCTTAAACCGCATTTTCTTATTAGAATTATATTATATTATTGGTGGTTGTGGTTAAGGGGTGGGACTGAAAATTTTTAAAAAAAAATGTGTTGTCTTTGGCAACGAGTCTACGTGCACAGTTTCAGCTCGATAGCATAACGGAAAGTGGGCTAATTAGTCCCCGAGGTTTTAAAAACCTAGCTACCCACAAACAGAAGCGAGGGTAATATAAAGGATTTAAAATTGTCGTCACTGTTAAAATAAAGATCAGTATAATATAAGCTTACTTTCTGAACAACGTAATTATCATTAAAGAGTTAAGGAATAATAATAAATCTAATTTTTATTTCAGTTAGCGATTGAGAGTCAATGGCAAGGAACAAACACATTGAAAGTTTCTTTAGACTACATTAAAATAACGAACTTCAACAGCAGCTGCTCTCATCTACCTACGATAAGAACAACGTTGAGAACAACAGCTACACATAGACCAACAACTACACATAGACCCACAACTACACAGAGACCAACAACTACACATAGACCAACAGCTACACATAGACCAACAACTACACATAGACCCACAACTACACAGAGACCAACAACTACACATAGACCAACAACTACACATAGACCCACAACTACACAGAGACCCACAACTACACATAGACCAACAACTACACAAAGACCAACAACTACACAGAGACCAACAACTACACAAAGACAAATAACACCAAAACTAACAACTACAGCACCAAAACCAACAACTACAGCACCAAAACCAACAACTACAGCACCAAAACCAACAACTGCAGCACCAAAACCAACAAATACAGCAACAAAAACAACAACTACAGCACCAAAACCGACAACTGCAGCAACAAAACCAACAACTACAGCACCAAAACCAACAACTACAGCAACAAAACCAACAACTGCAGCAACAAAACCAACAACTACAGCACCAAAACCAACAACTACAGCAACAAAACCATCAACTACAGCACCAAAACCAACAACCACAGCATCAAAACCAACAACCACAGCACCAAAACCAACAACTACAGCACCAAAACCAACAACTGCAGCAACAAAACCAACAAGTACAGCAACAAAACCAACAACTACAGCACCAAAACCAACAACAACAGCAACAAAACCAACAACTGCAGCACCAAAACCAACAACTACAGCACAAAAACCAACAACTACAACAACAAAACCAACAACTACAGCAACAAAACCAACAACTACAGCACAAAAACCAACAACTACAACAACAAAACCAACAACTACAGCAACAAAACCATCAACTACAGCAAGAAAACCAACAACCACAGCACCAAAACCAACAACTACAGCAACAAAACCAACAACTACAGCAACAAAACCAACAACCCCAGCACCAAAACCAACAACTACAGCAACAAAACCAACAACTACAGCAACAAAACCAACAACTACAGCAACAAAACCAACAACTACAGCACCAAAACCAACAACTACAGCAACAAAACCAACAACTACAGCAACAAAACCAACAACTACAGCAACAAAACCAACAACTACAGCAACAAAACCAACAACAAAACCAACAACTACAGCACCAAAACCAACAACTACAGCATCAAAACCAACAACTACAGCACCAAAACCAAAAAATACAACAACAAAACCAACAACTACAGCACTAAAACCAACAACTGCAGCACCAAAACCAACAACTACAGCACCAAAACCAACAACTACAGCAACAAAACCAACAACTACAGCAACAAAACCAACAACTACAGCACCAAAACCAACAACTACAGCACCAAAACCAACAACTACGGCACCAAAACCAACAACTACAGCAACAAAACCAACAACTACAGCAACAAAACCAACAACTACAACAACAAAACCAACAACTACAGAAACAAAACCAACAACTACAGCAACAAAACCAACAACAAAACCAACAACTACAGCACCAAAACCAACAACTACAGCACCAAAACCAACAACTACAGCACCAAAACCAACAACTACAGCACCAAAACCAACAACTACAGCACCAAAACCAACAACTACAGCACCAAAACCAACAACTACAGCACCAAAACCAACAACTACAGCACCAAAACCAACAACTACAGCACCAAAACCAACAACTACAGCACCAAAACCAACAACTACAGCAACAAAACCAATAACTACAGCACCAAAACTAACAACTACAGCACCAAAACCAACAACTACAGCAACAAAACCAACAACTACAGCACCAAAACCAACAACTACTACAGCAACAAAACCAACAACTACAGCAACAAAACCAACAACTACAGCAAAAAAAACAAAAACTACAGCAACAAAACCAACAACTACAGCACCAAAACCAACAACTACAGCATCAAAACCAGCAACTACAGCACCTAAAGAAGTCTCAAACGTGTCATGTGACTTTGAGAGTGGCCCGTGTATTTGGGTGAACAAGATTTGTTTCGGGTTCAACGTCACTGGCTCACAAAGTGTTGGAGAGTCTTGGAGTGTCGGAAACGTCTCTGGACTCTCTGCACTTGTTCCTCATGACGATAACACATACTCCGGTAATGAAATGTTCTGTTGACATTATTCTATTAGCCGCTTCTCTGTTATGATAATGGCATTCATGATAAAGGTTTATTTCTTTACTAGCCAGTAACACACAAAAAGAAGAAAATACGCACTTCACTTGCTTAAGAACAAGGTAGTCCGGCCATTGAGCTTTTTTTTTTTAGAGTAACGTTTTCATCTACTATAGAAATTATTTTTTGTTAAAAACAGCAGACACTTTTTAAATTATTTACCAAAAAATTCAACTTATGTCCGAAATACAGCGATAGGTATATGACTTCCATATTCTATTCTAAGAACTCGTTTTAAAAATGAATTATTGAAAGATGGGATCCTTGAATTCTGGAACTGGGTCTTTTTGCCTGGAGCTGGAGTTGGGAAAAGTTGTTACTGCTCCAAGCTCTAAGCAAAAAGAAAATTTAAACAATACACAAATTTATGAGTTATATTTAATTTTTTTTTAAATTTATTAAAATATATGCACCCCTTTAACCAGATATTTTGCCACCACTCTTCTTCAGTTACGTTGCCCCACCCTTCTACCAGCTATGCTCCCCCCCCCCCTTTAATTATTTTACCAGCTACAGGCTAAGTTGTGAAAATATGTCAATTGTGGAGTTAATTTCCCCGAAAAAGCTAGACAAGCAAGAACACCACCATCACCCAGGGTGGATGGGACCCCCCCTCTAACCTTGGAATGTCAACTCATATAAGAGAAGGCAAGCTCTGAAGTCAGATCTGGAGATGGAGTCCCGAATGTAGAATGACATTGGTTCAATGAAATTCCGACAAATTCTGCGACGCGGAACGCAAATAGATCACAGTGAGAAATAAAAAAAACAACTGCTGGTCATCCATTGCATCCTAGTATATCTGCAAGTCGTCTTGACTGAGTCTTGTCATTGTATAAAAAAGGCAAGGACCAGACAGTGTGACATTTAGCACCTCTTCCTCACCTTAAACAAAATGCAGCTCAAGTCTTCGCATGTGAAGGAGGAATACATATCTATATATATATATATAAATACAATCTGTGTTGCCCCCACTCGTCTCACAGCTCTCTTCTTCGAATCGTCTAACAGTTATGTTGCTCTCAGTGTTTCTTTCAGATATTTTTTTCCGCAAGAGGGGGGGGGGGCATCTCTAATACATAATTAAGAAGAAGGGTAAGTGGCAAAAAACAAACACTTTTCTTTAGACGCTTATTACCCCATCAACCCCCCCCCCTTTTTGCCAGATAAAAAGTATAGGCTAACCTTGATCCTCTTAATGCGTTATATTTTAAGTAATTTCAGCGATTTAACTGCACAATAATAGTGTTAACAATTTAAGCACGTTGTTAGAAAGAGAACCAAGTGACTAGCTTTGTACCGAAGGACAGATTACCAATAAATTGGCAAGAAGGCCAATTAGACTTACTACCGTTTGTCTGCACATTAATCAGCGCAAACCTATTATTCGATCTCAAATTAGTTGGTGTCTTTCATTTTGCTAGAGCTGTGAGTTAAGTTGGACCTTGGCCAAATCTCCACTTAAAACTAAGATATCTAAAAATTGCAGAGTGCTTGATGATTTCTATGGGCACACAAAATATCACTTTCGTTATGTCAACATACAATTTCAGTTGCATGAAACTGCTGCAAATACTTAGAAAAATACTAACATTATTTATTTTCTCTTACATCGTCAGGCGAGGGTCCAGGCACGGGACATTATATATATGCATTGGCCAGTGAACTTCTGTCGGAAGTAGTAGATGTAGCATGTCTTTCTACGCCAAACATCAGTCTTTCGGAAAAAGTTAACTTGAGCTTCTGGTACTTCATCAACGGAACAAATCATGGCAATCTGAGTCTGTTGAAAGTCAATGCCAACAAAGAAGTGAAGACTCTGTGGTCAGCTGACGGATCTTTGGAACCCTCTTGGAGCCAGGCGACATTATGGTTGGACAGAGAAGAAGATTTCATGGTGAGATATGTAATATTTCAAGAAGAAACATTTTATTGAAAAGTAATTACTTGAATCGTGAGCTATGCCTGTATTAATTTTCAGCGTGGTTGTTAGATTTGGGAGTTAAAAAAGGGGGGGGGTATACATAAATGAGTCATTTGCAATAACTTTTACCTACATTTTTTTCAAACCTTTTCATTCTTCATTTAAAAATTAAATTTATTAAATTTTCGAAAATATTTTTTAATATTGCAAATATAAGTTATAAATGTTTAAGTCTTAGTGAACTCATTCTTTACTTAGTGAACTCATTGTTTACTTATTGAACTCATTCTTTACTTAGTGAACTCATTCTTTACTTAGTGAACTCATTCTTTACTTAGTGAACTCATTGTTTACTTAGTGAACTCATTGTTTACTTAGTGAACTCATTGTTTACTTATTGAACTCATTCTTTACTTAGTGAACTCATTGTTTACTTAGTGAACTCATTCTTTACTTAGTGAACTCATTGTTTACTTAGTGAACTCATTGTTTACTTAGTGAACTCATTGTTTACTTAGTGAACTCATTCTTTACTTAGTGAACTCATTGTTTACTTAGTGAACTCATTGTTTACTTAGTGAACTCATTGTTTACTTATTGAACTCATTGTTTACTTAGTGAACTCATTCTTTACTTAGTGAACTCATTGTTTACTTATTGAACTCATTCTTTACTTAGTGAACTCATTGTTTACTTAGTGAACTCATTCTTTACTTAGTGAACTCATTGTTTACTTAGTGAACTCATTGTTTACTTAGTGAACTCATTGTTTACTTAGTGAACTCATTCTTTACTTAGTGAACTCATTGTTTACTTAGTGAACTCATTGTTTACTTAGTGAACTCATTCTTTACTTAGTGAACTCATTGTTTACTTATTGAACTCATTCTTTACTTAGTGAACTCATTCTTTACTTAGTGAACTCATTGTTTACTTAGTGAACTCATTCTTTACTTAGTGAACTCATTCTTTACTTAGTGAACTCATTGTTTACTTATTGAACTCATTCTTTACTTAGTGAACTCATTGTTTACTTAGTGAACTCATTCTTTACTTAGTGAACTCATTGTTTACTTAGTGAACTCATTGTTTACTTAGTGAACTCATTCTTTACTTAGTGAACTCATTCTTTACTTAGTGAACTCATTCTTTACTTAGTGAACTCATTCTTTACTTAGTGAACTCATTCTTTACTTAGTGAACTCATTCTTTACTTAGTGAACTCATTGTTTACTTAGTGAACTCATTCTTTACTTAGTGAACTCATTGTTTACTTAGTGAGCGCATTGTTTATTTTGTGAACTCACTGTTTACTTAGTGAACTCATTGTTTCCTTTGTTAACTCATTGTTTACTTAGTGAACTCATTGTTTACTTAATGAGCGCATTGTTTATTTTGTTAACTCATTGTTTACTTAGTGAACGCATTGTTTACTTAGTGAACGCATTGTTTACTTTGTTAACTCATTGTTTACTTAGTGAACGCATTGTTTACTTAGTGAACGCATTGTTTACTTTGTTAACTCATTGTTTACTTAGTGAACGCATTGTTTCCTTTGTTAACTCATTGTTTACTTAGTGAACTCATTGTTTCCTTTGTTAAGTCATTGTCTACTTAGTGAAGTCATTGTTTACTTTGTTAACGTATTGTTTACTTAGGAAATTCATTATTTACTTTGTGAACTCATTGTTTACTTTGTGAACTCATCGTTTACTTCGTGAACTCATAATTAGGGGTCATCCATTAATTACGTCAACAATTTTTAATCAATTTTTGACCCCCTTCCCCCTCCCCTTTACAACAACTGTCAAACTTTTTTTTATTATGTAAACATTTTCTACCCCCCCCCCCCCCCCCCAAAAAAAAAAGGAATTATAATATAAATAAATTTATAAATGTATTTTATTTTGTGCTGATATATTTCAATGACACAAATTTGTAGGAAAAACATCTCATTACATCTTTAGCGTGTTAATCAGCAAGTTAAACAGTTTTTACACTTATAACCAATTGAAAGGTTGTTAAAGACTTAATATCATTGTTTGTGGTATTAATATGAATATTGTCAGTAAAGCTGACAATTATAGTATAGTTTCTAGCAGCTATCATTTTTCGATGGAGTAGCCAGGTCATCTCTAAAATAACAATGGACATCAGGGACATCATTGGGGTTGGGCGTTTGCTGCCCCCCCCCCCCCGAATTTGCATGTTTTAAAAATGTACTATGTACTGTGGCGCCTCAAGTAATAAACAACTTAACAAGCTGATTAATCATTGTCATCTTGCGGCACTGATATACCAGACAAGTCTCATCTAACCATTCAGGACTTAAAATAGAAGCCTTGTCGGTGTGAGCAATAATTGCCATACGCTCTCTCTCTCTCTCTCTCTGTTTCTCTCTATCTCCTTGCAGCTATTCGCTTTGGTCGAATCCTTTTTTTTTTGTTGAGGAGCAGGTGCTAATTTCTTATGCTCAAGAAGAGGGCATTGTCGGTGCTGTTGAACATGCTTTTTCAACATGGCTTGTGATGCAAAATAGATGTTACAGATTTTGCAAATCCATTCAAGCACCGATGCTATTATAATTACAGACTTTACATTCACCTAATTCTCAAAATATTGTATTCCTACTCTATCAATATCATTTATCTTGACTGGACATGAAAATTGAACCTTGTCCTTGTTCTATACCTGCAACAGAATCTACAGGTGAAGAGAGGCCAACGTTTGACTTCTCTTGCACTAACAAAGTGTGCTAACATTCTGACCAGCCATCTGCACAGCACAGACACACATTAAATATATATTATATTGTTAAAAACCTAAAAATTATATAACTATTTACACTCATTTACAATTATACATTTTTTTAATATAATGTAATAACCAGTCAATTTTTAAGATTAAAATGTTAATAGAGAATACAAGATAAATGACGTCAACTAATCTAAACCCCCCTCCCTCCCCTTGTCAACAACTTTCAAACATTTTCAACCCCCCCCCCTCTTTCCCTACTTCGTTGACGTAATTAATGGACGGCCCTTACTGAACTATTTGTTTACTTAGTGAACTCATTGTTTACTTAGTGAACTCATTGTTTACTTAGTGAACTCATTATTTACGTAGTGAACTCATTGTTTACTTATTGAACTCATTGTTTACTTAGTGAACTCATTGTTTACTTAGTGAACTCATTGTTTACTTAGTGAACTCATTGTTTACTTAGTGAACTCATTGTTTACTTAGTGAACTCATTGTTTACTTAGTGAACTCATTGTTTACTTAGTGAACTCATTGTTTACTTAGTGAACTCATTGTTTACTTAGTGAACTCATTGTTTACTTAGTGAACTCATTGTTTACTTAGTGAACTCATTGTTTACTTAGTGTGTTCATTGTTTACTTAGTGAACTCATTGTTTACTTAGTGAACTCATTGTTTACTTAGTGAACTCATTGTTTACTTAGTGAACTCATTGTTTACTTTGTTAACTCATTGTTTACTTAGTGAACTCATTGTTTACTTAGTGAACTCATTCTTTACTTACTGAACTCATTGTTTACTTAGTGAACTCATTGTTTACTTAGTGAACTCATTGTTTTAGATAGTGTTTCCAGAATGTTATCGTTTGATAACCCCACTGAATATTTACATAAAGATTGATGTTATTAGAATACCATTAAAATGAGACATTGCAGAATCTATTCCTAAGTAAATATTTAATCCAATGGTTGGTTGCACGTTCAGAACTTAAAACTTTTTAAAAAGCTTTGAATTCAAGACTAACTTGGTTTTATGTTGAAATATTTGTTTCGCGTCATTGTGTTGATATGAAGAAGCATTGAAAATGAACTCTTCTGGATTTACATGGAATAGAAATTAGTTTTGATACGTGAGCACAGTGATATAAGAAATGATTGATCTGGAGCAATTTTAAACATCAAACAAGTTATCAAACCAGGCAACACATTGTTCAGATCAAGAATACATCAAGAGAACGAGGGCGACACGTAAAAATACAGTTTTAAAAGATTAAGACATCCTTGTCAATCACTTAATGAGGTCAAAAGTTTCACCTACCTTCGTATCACAGTCACCAAACGTCAAACAACGAGGAGAGACTCCATTTTCGCAGATCCAGTTCAACATTCGGAAGACTGTCAGAGAGTTCAGTAGAGTAGGGATTAGGAGAGGCAGCAGCTGCAGAATAAACGAAGTCTTCAAGTCACGTGTGCATCCTAGGCTTCTGAATACTTGACAATTATAGACAGACTACCAACTTTTTTGACAAATATGGACAGTCTACCAACTATCTTGACAAATATGGACAGTCTCCCAACTATAACTATCTTGACAAAATTAAATATGGACAGCCTATCAACTAGCTTGACAAGTCAGGACGTCTACAAACGCTACGCAGTGACCTAAACCATTACCAAACAAAAAACTAGTTTTCCGATATTAATGCATGTACCTCGTAGTGTTGCATGTACCTCGTAGTGTTGCATGTACCTCGTAGTGTTGCATGTACCTCGTAGTGTTGCATGTACCTCGTAGTGTTGCATGTATCTCGTAGTGTTGCATGTACCTCGTAGTGTTGCATGTACCTCGTAGTGTTGCATAACCCAATATACAACTTTGTGGGCCCTGATGGTATCGCCCACGTAAAGTTACCTGTACTCAAATAGTGATGACACTGTTTTGAATGTGCCCAAGCAGTGTTGCATGAACTCGGGTAATGTTGCATGTACTCACGTAGTGTTGCATGTATTCAGATAGTGTTGCATGTACTCAAGTACAGTGTATGGCAAGTACTCAGCGGTAGTGTTGATTATAATCAAGTAGTGTTGCATTTACCCATGTAGTGTACCATGTAACCAGATAGTATTGTATTGCTTATCTCCAAATGCTGTTACAATATGATAAAACCTACTTCAATATTTCTAGCAATTGTTAAATCCAATGTTTGATTAAGAGAAAACGTTTCTATCAAAGGAAACCATTTTGAATGCATATTTCCCAGCTTGAATTTCTGAATGATGGAGGATCTTTTACTGCCCTTGATGACATCACGATCCGCAGGGACTCCACGGGTAAGACGGTGATTGTTTTAATAACTTGAGAACTTTTTAAAGGGTACACGTTTATTTGCTTTATTTCAGCAGATTCTTAAACTTTGGGAGTTTTATACCGCTAAAATAAGCAAACTTGTTTCCAGAGTTTTGATAGTTCTCTACCGACTCTAGTCCTTTCAGCTGGGCAGTGCTTCTACCTGTGTTAGGCTAGTCCTTTCAGCTGGGCAGTGCTTCTACCTGTGTTTGGCTATTCCTTTCAGCTGGGCAGTGCTTCTACCTGTGTTAGGCTAGTCCTTTCAGCTGGGCAATGCTTCTACCTGTGTTAGGCTAGACCTTTCAGCTGGGCAGTGCTTCTACCTGTGTTAGGCTAGTCCTTTCAGCTGGGCAGTGCTTCTACCTGTGTTAGGCTAGTCCTTTCAGCTGGGCAGTGCTTCTACCTGTGTTAGGCTAGTCCTTTCAGCTGGGCAGTGCTTCTACCTGTGTTAGGCTAGTCCCTTCGGCTGGGCAGTGCTACCACCTGTGTTAGGCTCTTAAGTTAGGCAGTGCTACCACCTGTGTTAGGCTAGTCACTTCCACTGGGCAGTGCTACCACCTGTATTAGGCTAGTCCCTTAAGCTAAAAATGACATTCATTTTCGACGGGTAACTACAGCTAGTACAATCCAAAGTTATCAATAAATTTCTTTGCCTTTTTCTTGGAAATCTTTAACAGATTATGAAACAACGACAAGTCTTCCAGCATCTTCCAACCCAAATCTACACTCAACATCACCACAGAACGTTACAGTCACCGGAAGGACCACCACTTTCTCATCACCTACTTCCAGAGCCCCCAACGACACGACACAGAAAGCTACAACAGGTGTGGCGAAGAATGACGCCAATAAAGGACTAAGCCAGACTACAGAAACAGCTCTCATCGCGTCATTTTCTGTCATCGGTGGCATCCTTCTGGTCGTCGTGCTGGCTGCTTTCCTGGTGAAATGTCGTCGATCGAGACACCGTCATAGTGGTAGTGTCTATCTAACAGATGACTCTGTTTCTTACAAGAGTGTAATCAGTGGTGGGTACCTCATGCAAGATGTTGAAAAGACCCAGCTTGCCTGATTGCCACTCAAGAACACGAACTCTTACACGACTAATTTTTTAGTGTTTTAGCTCCGAATGTGATGTGTGTGTTGTGGTGTTAATTAAACACAAGCATTTAGGTAGGCCTGGTTTAAACACAAGCATTTAGGTAGGCCTGGTTTAAACACAAGCATTTAGGTAGGCCTGGTTTAAACACAAGCATTTAGGTAGGCCTGGTTTAAACACAAGCATTTAGGTAGGCCTGGTTTAAACACAAGCATTTAGGTAGGCCTGGTTTGTTTTCAATTATTCCTAGGATATTACTTGAGGTTTTCGCGAAGATCCACGTGTATGATGATTAAGGAAACGACTATTTGGGGATACGAGTTAGAAGCGCAATGTCTCATTAATTAGTTTCTGTCAAAATGGTGAATGGAATTAAAGTGCGAAGGAAATTAAAGTTTATCTAAATGTGTTAATTAAAATTCACCTTGTGTACAGTGTCTACGTCTACTAGCTGCGTGTGTATATAATTAATATTATGACATCTGTCTGGGGCTATGTTTGGGGGCTGGGGTTACATTATCAGCGTAAAAAATAAAGAGAGATAAAGATGTGCTAGGATTTATTTCCTGGAAAAAAAAGGGGTGGGGTTGGGGGTCTTCTTAATTTTAGTGTAACACGAAAGATATGAACAGCCAGAAACAAGAATCCTCTCTCCCACCTATTATGGGGGTTGCGAAGGTTGGACTAAATATTCACATCGGAAATTTAGTTCTTCGATAACGAATGGAGGTTACAGTAAATACAATCACGTGATAAAATGTCTAAATATAGATTTGCACAGAGGTGTGGTCTCAGAATAAATCTTATAAGGGTAACTTAAATATTACTTGTAACATTGTGCCTAGCATCAGAGGGGTGCTGAATAAAAAGTAAACAAACAACGAAGAGGTGCTATATAAAGTTAACAAACAACCAAGGGTTGCTATATAAAGTTAACAAACAACCATGGGGTGCTATATAAAGTTAACAAACAACCATTGGGTGCTATATAAAGTTAACAAAAAACCATGGGGTGCTACATAAAGTTAACAAACAACCATGGGGTGCTATATAAAATTAACAAACAACCATGGGGTGCTATTTAACGTTAACAAACAAATAATGAGTGCTGTTGAAAGTTAACAAGCAACCAAGGGGTGCTATATAAAGTTAACAAACAACGAAGGGATGCTATATAAAGTTAACAAACAACCAAGAGGTGCTATATACAGTTAAGAAACAACGAAGGGGCGCTATATACAGTTAACAAACAACCAAGAGGTGCTATATAAAGTTAACAAACAACCAAGAGGTGCTATATAAAGTTAACAAACAACCAAGAGGTGATATATAAAGTTAACAAACAACGAAGGGGTGCTTTATAGAATTAACAAACAACCATGGGGTGCTATATAAAGTTAACAAACAACTAAGGGGAGCTATATAAAGTTAACAAACAACCATGGGGTGCTATATAAAGTTAACAAACAACCATGGGGTGCTATATAAAGTTAACAAACAACCATGGGGTGCTATATAAAGTTAACAAACAACCATGGGGTGCTATATAAAGTTAACAAACAACCATGGGGTGCTATATAAAGTTAACAAACAACCATGGGGTGCTATATAAAGTTAACAAACAACCATTTAGTGCTATAGAAATTTAACAAACAAATAATGAGTGGTGTTGAAAGTTAACAAGCAACCAAGGGGTGCTATATAAAGTTAACAAACAACGAAGGGGTGCTATATAAAGTTAACAAACAACCAAGAGGTGCTATATAAAGTTAACCAACAACGAAGGGGTGCTATACAAAGTTAACAAACAACCAAGAGGTGCTATATAAAGTTAACAAACAACTATGGGGTGCTATATAAAGTTAACAAACAACCAAGAGGTGCTATATAAAGTTAACCAACAACGAAGTTGTGCTATATAAAGTTAACAAACAACTAAGTAAGGGGTGCTATATAAAGTTAACAAACAACCAAGAGGTGCTATATAAAGTGAACAAACAACCAAGAGGTGCTATATAAAGTTAACTAACAACGAAGGGTTGCTATATAAAGTTAACAAACATCCATGGGGTGCTATATAAAGTTAACAAACAACCAAGGGTTGCTATATAAAGTTAACAAACAACCATGGGGTGCTATATAAAGTTAACAAACAACCATGGGGTGCTATATAAAGTTAACAAACAACCATGGGGTGCTATATAAAGTTAACAAAAAACCAAGAGGTGCTATATAAAGTTAACAAACAATCAAGTTGTGCTATATAAAGTTAACAAACAACTAAGGGGTGCTATATAAAGTTAACAAACAACAAATAGGTGCTATATAAAGTTAACAAACAACAAAGAGGTGCTATATAATGTTAACAACAACCAAGAGGTGATATGTAAAGTTAACAAACAACGAAGGGGTGCTATATAAAGTTAACAAACAACCAAGGGGTGCTATATAAAGTTAACAAACAACCAAGGGGTGCTATATAAAGTTAACAAACAATCATGGGGTGCTATATAAAGTTAACTAACAACGAAGGGTTGCTATATAAATTAACAAACATCCATGGGGTGCTATATAAAGTTAACAAACAACCAAGGGGTGCTATATAAAGTTAACAAACAACCATGGGGTGCTATAGAAATTTAAAAAACAACCATGGGGTGCTATATAACATTAACAAACAAATAATGAGTGCTGTTGAAAGTTAACAAGCAGCCATGGGGTGCTATAGAAATTTAACAAACAACGAATCGGTGCTATATAAAGTTAACAAACAACGAAGGGGTGCTATATAAAGTTAACAAACAACCAAGGGGTGCTATATAAAGTTAACAAACAACTAAGGGGTGCTATATAAAGTTAACAAACAACTAAGGGGTGCTATATAAAGTTAACAAACAACCATGGGGTGCTATAGAAATTTAACAAACAACCATGGGGTGCTATAGAAATTTAACAAACAACCATGGGGTGCTATATAACGTTAACAAAAAAATAATGAGTGCTATTGAAAGTTAACAAGCAACCAAGGGGAGCTATATAAAGTTAACAAAGAATCATGGGGTGCTATATAAAGTTAACAAATATTTTAGATGAAAAGATGATTTAATAACAGAGTAATTAACTATTTAATATTTTATTTGCAACCCTTTATTTTAATTTACAACATAATTTTCGGTAAGTAAGGCCTCTATATTAATGTGTATGGGCAACTTATTACCAAACACTTTTTTTTAAATATTTATTTATATTTTATTTAAGGGGAAGGGGAAAAAACTGGGGGTTGGAGTTAGCTCTGGGCGGCATGTATCGGGCGCCCCGCCATTATAAATACTAAAATGTGTGTCCAGTCTCAAATCTAGCCTCGGAAGTTGTTGGCGGGCTTGCCCTTGACACCAAGTCCGGTAACTCTAAAGACAGAACCCGCCAGGGGTTGTTTGTGTTTGAGATCATCTGCTGAAACTTGGTACACACTTGACGTCACATAAAGTTCATCCAAGTCTTTCCCGCCAAAACAGCAGGAAGTGACGTTTGTCGCGGGAAACAAAATAGTCTGGAGTGTCTTCCCTGTTTGCACATAAAATAATATAAACATTGTATTATTTATTTAAACAATGACGTCGTTATGAATAATGAATAGTAGCCCGTGGAAGAAAGGAGTTAATTTGCCCTGGCCTGATAATGGCATCGATTTGAAACTTAAATAAGTTTAGAATATAAACATAACATTAAGGTTAAAGGTCATACAAGAAAGGAAGTTTAGGAAATGTCCATTATAAAATTAAGTTAAAGTACATGAAGACTCGTAGCCTTTAAAAATGTGTTCTAAGTGTGCATATTTTATCTGCATACTTGAGGACTAGTACTTTAACTGTGTACAAGACCCACATATTACGTGTAAATAAGTATGCTCTAGCACGTACCAGTCTCTGGATCCAGTCTGCACACACGGCTCCCTCTATAAAAGGCCACCCAAAGTTTTCCTTCAATGTCCGTGCACATTCCATCTGGGAGCATACTCTTGTCATCAAACTCAGCCAAGACTCTCTTGTTACCTGTGAAGATAGTAACATCAGATCGTATCATCAAACTCAGCCAAGACTCTCTTGTTACCTGTGAAGATAGTAACATTAGATCTTGTTATCAAACTCAGCCAAGACTCACTTGTTACCCGTGAAGGTAGTAACATTATATCTTGTTATCAAACTCAGCCAAGACTCTCTTGTTACCTGTGAAGATAGTAACATTAGATCTTGTTATCAAACTCAGCCAAGACTCACTTGTTACCCGTGAAGGTAGTAACATTAGATCTTGTTATCAAACTCAGCCAAGACTCACTTGTTACCTGTAAAGGTAGTAACATCAGATCGTATCATCAAACAAAGCCAAGCAGTGGCGAATCTAGGGGGGGGGGAGGGGGCGGGTAAAGGGCTATCATGCATCGGGGTTTCCCCAAATTTGTCTT
This sequence comes from Lymnaea stagnalis, assembly GCA_964033795.1. NCBI lineage: Eukaryota > Metazoa > Mollusca > Gastropoda > Lymnaeidae > Lymnaea > Lymnaea stagnalis. The sequence continues at coordinate 1,896,113 of CAXITT010000002.1, read as the reverse complement.
CTTTTTAGAACCCTGTCCCGGCGTCCCCGTGTCTTTTGTCCCGGGGTTTTCCCCTGCCCGTCCCCATCTATAGCCTACTTTCTTACTTACTTTTCCGTGTTATACACTTGTGTGTCCCGTTAACTAAACACACGTGCCAGCTATATTTAGCTCAACAGTAAGGGCTACTAGGGTAAACATCGAAACTTCTTGTTCCGGAAGTCATGTTTGTAGACATAACGGTAACACGAGCTCCTCATAATTGATATATAATAAATTTTTCAAGTTGAATAAAAAAGAAATATATACTTGATTTAAAAAAAGAAAACATAAACGTGACAGTTTATTTACAGACGAACTGAAAACTCACTAGCCAGGTTTTGGTACATGTCGATATGACTGCGAAACAGAATGTTTGACATATGGCAGTGGGACTTGTATCTCCGTTGCCAATGAGTGTGCACTGAATTTAAAGGCAGACGTCGAAATGTCAAAGAATGTTAAGAGTATTCTCCTAAAAACTTCATCGACCAAAGTTACACACATTTTTCATAACACCAGATTCGAAAAGCGATGAATATATATTTTTTGTGTCCAGAACCTGAACGCATATCGACGTTCGACGCTGTCAAGCACTAACACATCTGTTCATCAAAGGACTGCAGCTGTCTCTTAGTAAAAAAAATTTTACACGATTCTGAAATAACATGCACAAGAAACATAAAAATCACTCAGTGTAATGCAATGCGTTCTGAACATCACTTAATACAAGTTTATAATTGGAACTATTTGCAATAAGATAACTGTTTTGCGTAGTTTATCTACTTGCATGTGTCTCTTATCTACTTGCACGTGTCTCTTATCTACTTGCATGTGTCTCTTATCTACTTGCACGTGTCTCTTATCTACTTGCATGTGTCTCTTATCTGCTTGCATGTGTCTCTTATCTACTTGCATGTGTCTCTTATCTACTTGCATGTGTCTCTTATCTACTTGCATGTGTCTCTTATCTACTTGCATGTGTCTCTTATCTACTTGCATGTGTCTCTTATCTGCTTGCATGTGTCTCTTATCTACTTGCATGTGTCTCTTATCTACTTGCATGTGTCTCTTATCTGCTTGCATGTGTCTCTCATCTACTTGCATGTGTCTCTTATCTGCTTGCATGTGTCTCTTATCTACTTGCATGTGTCTCTTATCTACTTGCATGTGTCTCTTATCTACTTGCACGTGTCTCTTATCTACTTGCATGTGTCTCTTATCTACTTGCATGTGTCTCTTATCTACTTGCATGTGTCTCTTATCTACTTCCACGTGTCTCTTATCTACTTGCATGTGTCTCTTATCTACTTCCACGTGTCTCTTATCTACTTGCACGTGTCTCTTATCTGCTTGCATGTGTACAATACTTAAGCCTGGCGTAACCCTAGGCGACGGCTTTGGTTTGGCAACAGGATTAGATGAAAATGATGATTGTACTTTTCATATGAGGAGGTTTGATAACATTGGGGAGGGGGCGGCAGGGAAGCCACTGCACCCGGGCTGCACTTTGGAAGTTTGAGGGCGGGGGGGGGGGTGGGCAATTCGTTTTTGTAGCTATAGATTTTATTTGAATTAACTTTTAAAATAAAGAAAATATCTTTTTACATTACCATCTTTTGATTATTTCACTTTCTTGCTTTTGTAATATTGGAATGTTTACATACAATTGGGTGAATTAACCACTCACATCATGACGTCACCACTCACACCATGACGTCATCACTCACATCATGACGTCATTTTCACATCATGACGTCACTACTCACTCATTGTTCCACTGGAAATGTCAAAGTCGAAAGCTGCCACGCTATATGACATGGAGTCAATGTAGTCCATGACAGTGTTATCTGGCGACCAATCCATTCCATTACTGATGTTCAGTTCTGTCAGGTGACTGGCTAGTTTGTGGTCAGGTGACAGGCTGTATAGAGTGCCGACTCCCATTTGTGGCGTTCCTGTGGCCACTACCGGACCCATGGTACCTTTTCGATAAAACAGTTTTAAATAGAGATTGGAATAATAGGCATATTAGGGCTTCTAGTTTAATTTCCCTGAAACGAACAAGTGTACTGTACACAATCATTAGTACAACAGTGTATAACGTCTCTTGTTTCATTGATTGTACACTATCACAGAAGGGGTTGGGGGGTACGTAAAGTGATATAGGAGAAGGGGTTTGGCGGTGGAGCTGAGTAAATAGATAGAACAGAACCACGAGATGATCGTACCTGTCAGAAATGTTGTCTCATCTCATGTGAACGTGAAGTTATTAAAGGAAGTACGAGTTATTCTCACAGTGGTGTGTGTGTATGTATGTGTGTGTGCGTGTGTGTGTGTGTGTGACACTAGTTCCATGAGATATTCCACTAGATACACATCAGCCCAACAAGGAGTGTGTATACCAGGGTTCGGGTCTTTATTTAGCTATGAACCCCATGTAGAAATGGTTTAAGTCCTCCCATGATTTGAGAGTAAGAAAACCATTGACTATTTACATTAAAAATGGTGGCCGTCAATTGAGTCTATTTACACGATGAGTTGTTGAAGTAGCCTCTAAATAAATGTGATTATATCAACGATTAAAATCCTGGATATTTCTTGGTGTAAGATAAACAAGGCAACTAAGCCCACAAAATGCTCTGGTGGTCATTGACCCCGGTTCGGCGACCCCAAATTTAAACCATTACAGTCACCCTCCCCCCCCCCCATCTCAGGTTTGGTGGGGTTTGGTTGTAAGGAGAGAGAAAACGTATATAATAATTGTCAGGCTTAGGTGGGGAATTCGGCTCCATCCATCTAGCATGGAGAAGAGTTTTTACCACACAGCCACGAAGCCCCACAGCCATGCAGCCACAAAGCCAAGCAGTCACGCAGCCACAAATCCACGCAGCCACGCAGCCACACAGCTAGGCAGCCACACAGCCACGCAGCCACACAGCCACACAGCCACACAGCCACGCAGCCACACAGCCACACAGCCACACAGCCACACAGCCACACAGCCACGCCGCCACCCAGCCACATTCCATCTAGCATGGAGAAGAGTTTTTACCACACAGCCACGAAGCCCCACAGCCATGCAGCCACAAAGCCAAGCAGTCACGCAGCCAAATCCACGCAGCCACGCAGCCACACAGCTAGGCAGTCACACAGCCACGCAGCCACACAGCCATACAGCCACAAAGCCAAGCAGTCACACAGCCACACAGCCACACAGCCACGCAGCCACACAGCCACGCCGCCACGCAGCCACAAAGCCAAGCAGTCACGCCGCCACGCAGCCACACAGCCACACAGCCTTGCAGCCACACAACCACGCAGCCACACAGCCACACAGCCACCCCAACGCTCAATCCTTCCAAATGTAAAAAAATTAAATATGAAAAAAAAGGGATTTGGGAAGTAACTAGGCCAAACAACATTCATCTTTTGAATAATCCCTGGATAGGATACTTTATTTTGCTGAAAAATTAAGAAATAGTTTGTGATCAATATCGCTGTTCAATAGCTAAAAATGTTCTAACAATGTTATAACTAGATTTTTTTATTACTAATATTCATAGTGGACTCCCGAATTAAAGACCAAGACCATGACTATGACTGGCATGACCCACTGACCCACACTGACCACAGAACAAAATGTGTTATGTCCAATGTCTGCATGGGATGGGTGGTCTCAATATCTCACCATTCGATATCTGCCCATTACCATGCATACCTTGCCACAGCCACAAATACACGCACACAGCCATACATACCTGCCTCCAGCCAAACATACTTGCCCCCAGCCTTCAAGCCAAACATACCTGCCCAGAGTCTGCCCGAGGCATCGCACTTAGCATCATTAAATCTGTTTCCGGTTCCATCTTCCACGGTTGCCAGAACTCCCAATTTTTTGGTCTCAAAGTCCAAAGTGGCCAAAGAATTGTTGTGTCCGACTATCAGGCCACCCTGACTTCGGGGAATAGCAAAGCCGATATTGCCATCTTGTTTTGTTCAAAGGAAGACATGAGTGTTAAGGATGATTATTCAACTAATTACACATTAAATAGTTTTCTTATAAATTTATGCTTTTTTTTTTTTTTTTAAAAAAAAAAAAAATTTAAGTAAAAAACCAATTAAAAAGTAAAAAAATTAATTAAAAAAAATAAAATATGAGTGTTAAGGATGATTATTCAACTAATTACACATTAAATAGTTTTCTTATAAATTTATGCTTTTTTTTTTTTTGTCAAGAAAAAAAAAATTAATGTAAAAACCCATTAATAAGTCAAATAATTAACTTAAAAAAATTAAAATAACTTTATAGAGAAGTAATTTCTTGATGGCATTTGCTGGCAACGCCCATGAAACATCAGCTGACTCGTAGATGTAGTCAAATACAGCTGGACACAATTGGCTCGGACCAGACTGGTCAGTGTTTGACACACAACTTATCTTACAAGAACAGGAATGGAGGCATGGAGGTGAAATAATCTCTTATTAATGACAGATATTAAAAAAGAGAAAACCGCTTTTAAATTTGTAGGTGGGGGGGGGGAGGGGGGGGTCAGGAAAACTGTAATAACTTTTAATATGAAAAAATAATTTATTTTATTGGATGTTCAAAAAACTTACTTCTTTGCTATTTACAAGATACTCAAATGTATTATCATAAATAATCATCTATTTATGTGCATAATCAAATCATCCTCTGTTTCATGAATAAGTAAATAATCCTCTTCGAAATACTTGTGTTTAACTCACCAACATTAATCTGTGCTATTTTTCCCGTCTCTCTGTGCCAACGAAGAATTCCGCCGTTGAAGATGTCCACACACAGCAGACTTTGGGTCGGCACCTCCCAGTGAGGGGCTTCACCAATAGACTGGAAGCAGTTTTGTACCACTACCTCTAGCTTGTAATCCTCATTCGCCATGACAACTATTCAATGAAATGATCAACACAACAATAAACCTTGAGTTCTGTCAACCCAAACTTGTCCAGTCATGCGTGGACAAAAACTGCCAAGCTTAGATTGCGATACAGAACTTCGGCCCTCCTTAAGCAGACACAAACTCAAACCCTTCAAGTTTATTCAAACAAGATGGTGGACGATGTGTATGTCTATATTCCATATGTTGTACCACAGTCTCCGTCAAGGTTGGCGTTACAAAGTCCGCATCATGAGCAGTAAAGTTACACCAACCAAGGCGTTACAAAGTCTACATAATGAGCAGTAAAATGGGCTACACCAACGTCCATCCAGTCTTAGTTGTTAAATGTAAGCGCACGAGAAGGTAACTCCTTTTAAAACACATTGATAATTCAACATCTTATTTAAACAGAACAGATGCACTCCACGTGTAACAAAATCACTGTTAAAATCACTTCAAGTTCTTCTAAAATAAAGGTTCACAAACTTGTTTGTCTCAGGGCCCCAAGAAGCATCGTGACCCGTGACTCCTATATAGATTTGAAAGATACTTTTTTTTGTGTGTGTAAAGGATAAAAGAAAACACACTGAAAATAAATGTCCTAGTGTATGTAATTTAATGTGTCAGTGTATGAAGTGTAATGTCTAGTGTATGATTGATAATTTCTCAGTGTATATAGTGGAATGTCTCAGTGTCTGTAGTGTAATATATCAGTGTAGTTAGTGTAACGTCTCAGTGTATGTAATTTTATGTAATGTCACAGTGTATGTAGTGTAATGTCTCAGTGTATGCAGTGTAATGTCTCAGTGTATGTGATGCAATGTTTCAGTGTATGTAATGTTAATGCCCCAGTGTATGTAGTGTAAGGCCCCAGTGTATGTAGTGTAATGTCTCAGTGTATGTAGTGTAATGTCTCAGTGTATGTAATGTTATGTTTATGTTGTTGTTTTTTGGTTACATCTTTTATGTACTGCTTAAAATGTGTAACTCGTGAACACGTTTCAAAATTCGCGGTTCAGTTTTCGTTTCTGCTGACCTGATGTCCAAATGTCGGATTATTTATAGGCACCGGGTCACGGGGCTGCGGGGATGTGAGGGAAGCTTATGGGCAGTCCTTAAGGCGATTATTTCCCCTTGATCATCGGCTGAGCGTTTTGCCGTGTTTCACTGAACATTAATATGTTAGGAAGTAAAGCACTGCCCATCTGGCGTGTCCATTATGTCATTAGCACCTATTTTTTTGCTACCCTTTTGTGATAAAATTGTTGATAAAGCATTGAATTAAATCATGATATGATTATCGTACTGTAATCTGTGTCCAATTAACACCGTCAAGATTTCAGCTTCAAACTGCTATAACTTTGTTAAGTTATCTTTATTCAGCGTAATAGATCGTGACGCCATCTTCTGAGAACTTTCATTTAATTCTAACTTCGAAAACAAAATAACAGAGCTAAAAATAATTAATTTGATACAGTCTTCCTAAAACACGTTTTATTTAGCCTTATTGATGTGTTTATTCGTGGTGGATTTCTTGTTTCAATGTTTAAACACATGTTTAAAAGACAATACACAAAAAGAAGTCAATGTCGGGGATAGCTGCTGCTAGTGTTGTATCAAAGTGCCGCTTGAGTTTGTTCCATGGTAGCAAAGGATCGTACTATCTAAGAACTCAAGTTTGTGTTTATTGTATTCTATTGCTTATGAATTTTTCACCAGCGATCAATATTGGTAAGTAGACAATGCAATTATTTATACACAGTCTTATAAGTATGCTAATAAATAACTCAAATATTCTGGTGGGGCTTGAGTTTACGCTCTCCAAATTCCCGGGCAGGACACTGGCAACCTGCACCATCTGCTGGGCAGTGCCCTATAACATGGTTGTGACGTAGGACTCTCCCGCTGCACTGGCCTTACCCTGCAACATCAAGTGCAGGGCACTCAGGGCACTCAGGGCACTCAGGGCACTCAGGGCACTCAGGGCACTTAAGGCACTCAGGGCGCTCAGGGCACTCAGACACGCCACTGTCTCCTGGGACAGCGTGCAATGCCGGCATGTCGACTCCTTGCTGTGGTCTAGCTGTATTTTACTAAACTAAAAATTGACATATTCTACGTTTAAAATGTGGGTCAACTGATTGACATATTCTACGTTTAAAATGTGGGTCAACTGATTGACATATTCTACGTTTAAAATGTGGGTCAACTGATTGACATAAAAATAAAAAAAGGATCGAAAGCTAAGCTGGGAAAACATGTAGGATTTATTTAAGTAGATTTGACATTTCTTAGACGTCATGATCAGTGGCCGTCTGGTCAAAGGTCATGATCAGTGGCCGTCTGGTCAAAGATCATGACCAGTGGCCGTCTGGTCAAAGGTCATGATCAGTGGCCGTATGGTCAAAGGTCATGATCAGTGGCCGTCTGGTCAAAGGTCATGATCAGTGGCCGTATGGTCAAAGGTCATGATCAGTGGCCGTCTGGTCAAAGGTCATGATCAGTGGCCGTCTGGTCAAAGGTCATGATCTGTGGCCGTCTGGTCAAAGGTCATGATCAGCGGCCTGTTACTTTTTATGTTGCTTTTATGTGCCCTGTTTTCTCTCATTCATCACTTGGGACGCCTTGACCAGAACGAGTGCATTGTTTAAGCTGGGTCACGATCAAGGTGACCAGGTTAATTTCCATTTTTCATGTCATTATTATGAATGTTAGGCCCAGCCTAATAGCGCAATACCACGTGTGGTAGGTGTGGATAGAGTGTGAGCCAGCGGGTCTAAAAAAGGTGAGGACAAGCGGGCCTTAACATGGCCCTCTAGTCAAAGGTCATGATCAGTGGCTCCTGGTCAAAGGAATTTGTGACACAGCACATTTACTCGGTGACGTCAATATCAAGGTCATACTAGCAAACAAGTGGTGATGGCTTAAAATAGCTCTATGTTCAAAAATAAGCCAAGCTCTACTCTGTACCAGGCTATATATAGCAACAGATATAGGCGAGAGAGTTAATACAGGCAAAATGGAATTGAAGAGAGGAAAAGTAAGTCTACTGCGATTGGTCGTAACGAGGAGGGGTGGAGATAATGTTTAACAAGTTAATGAGAAAATGACATACATGACATGTACCATAAGTCTGAATCTGTTTTTTCCCGGTTTGGCGTGTTTGTACAAGTCACAATTGCGGTGATAGCAAACCCTCTAGCACCTGTGGTCCCTTCTGTTGAAGTGTTTTCAGATGGGACATTGCTTATCTTGCGGAATATATGTGGCGGTGTTCAGTGCATCTGTCCGAGAGACGGCGTCCAGTTTCACCTAGATACACCATCTGGCAGCGGGTAAAAACGATGGCGTAGACAGCACTGCGTATAGTACAGAAGAAACTGTCGCTTATCTGAAAAATACCCTTACGTTGTCTTCTTCTTCTTGGGTCTGGATGACAAAAGGACAAGTCCAACGGCCTCGTCCACATGGCTTGGTCCAAAAGTGGGAGGGGGCATGGGGTATGCAACTTCGCACAAGGAGATCTCACTGATTTTTCTCGGGGCTAGTAACAATGTTGTTCAGTGGATAATTTTGCCAGTCCATTCATTACCAACTTTAAATGGGTACTAGCTATGGTTACAAGCACTGCCAACATTATTTTGTACGCAATCTTAGCATTCAAAAAGGAATGTGCCGGTTGTGTACGCAATCTTAGCATTCAAAAAGGAATGTGCCGGTTGTGTACGCAATCTTAGCATTCAAAAAGGAATGTGCCGGTTGTGTACGCAATCTTAGCATTCAAAAAGGAATGTGCCGGTTGTGTACGCAATCTTAGCATTCAAAAAGGAATGTGCCGGTGGTACATGAATTGAAGACATTGTAAAAGTTGTATTAATACACAAATAATTTTGTCCCAGGAACTTCCATAATTTTAGAAAGTCCCAACTATCTAAATTACGTAAATCAGCATTTCTCTACGCTATGTCGTAATCCACACAGTGTTTGCTCAATTTATCCAGAGTCACAATCCTGAGATGCTAAATATCAAATAGAAAATCAAAAATGTTAACGTGGTACATTGTTGCAGTTGCTTTCAACGTACTGGGACTGTTTGGAATTTAGATCTAAGGTCTTTTCTCTCTTTGCAAGTGTGAAAAAAAGAATAATGTGATATCGACCCTCGACTGTTATTCGACACTAAAAGTCAAAACAGTAAATAATACTTAAATAAATCCAGGTTTCTCAAAAATCTCACAAGCCTCCCCATCAATGTTGTAGCTACGTTTGTGCCGGCTGGGACGGGAAAACATTTTCCCACCACTTTCCAAGATAAGGCTCTGCCATTGGCCGAAAATGCTACCCCTAAATTCAAAAGAAGAAGAGTTCCGTCATCCCTAGGTATTCTCTTCCTACGCTACTGCTTCCAGCGCCCCACTCAGCAATCCTATCACCCCATGAGCGCGGTAACCCCCCCCCCCCCCCCTTTGGGAACCCCTAATTTTTATTAATGGTGATGGGCGGGGGAAAAGGGGGGGGGGTGTTTTTTTTTCATAACTATGAAAAGATAGAAATGTCCACATTCCTGAATATATTGTTTAGTACGGAGGAAAGGGGGTAACTACATTTTGATTAGGGTAACAAGTAACAATATCGAAAATATTTATAATATACATACTTTAAAAATAATGTACATTTATTTAATTATAATCGCCATAAAATATTTCAGGCAGGGGGGAAAACATGGGAGGGAGCATTTCTGTGTTGCTATAAATATCTTAAAATGTGATCGCTTTACGGTCATGAAAAGTGGTCCAATGATTACTCTTTTAAAAAATTCCATTCGAGTCCATTTATATTAGGATATACCAATGATTATCTAAATATGTCCGAAAGGTAAAATAGGTACTAACATTTATTTAAAATTAAGGAAATATATGTATTTCCATTTTTCGCAGTTATGGGGAGGAATTGGGGAGAGTAAAATGTTATGAGAATTTTTTTCGAAATAACGTAAAAATTATGGTAATGAAAATAAGTATATAGTTTCTTCTAAACAGAATTTTGTTGTCTTTTTTTTAAACTACTAGTTTAGCGTTTATGAAGATAAAAACATATTAAAATTCGTTTGTACTACGGATAAGCAAATCGGTAAACACATTATTTTATTTAAAGATTAAGGAAAGATTAAAAAATATAATTACTTTTTAGTTGAGGGTGTTTATTAAAAGGTTTGGACTATGTTCTAATGAAGACAATTTTTTTTTTCAAAACCCAAGTTTGAAAAATAAAACAATTTTATTAAATAAAACATTCTTAAAAAGAAAGTTCTAATTTATCAGTTCCGAAATATAAATTTCAAGGCATGTAAAGGGTAGGTTGATTATTTTGAGAATATCATTAAATCAAACATGGAAACTGGGTTTTACATGTTGAGTTTGTGTGTTGAAACGAAGTGGTCAATTTAGCCTTATAAATTACAGGAAAATACAAAAGCAATAGTTTTAAATTGATAAGGTCGACGGCGAGTGCAATATCACTCTGGTAAACCAGGTCAAATCTTCTAGTGCCATATAGTTATCTTAAACATGAATTCAAATGTTTTATTGGCATACAGTCTTTGAGCACACAGTTTAGTAATTATCACAAACTAGGGAAGGTAAAATAATAAATACATTAATTAAATAGATAAGAATAAAATAAATAGAATTAATTTGCTTCGATCTAAAAAGAAATGATTTAATTCATGCTGGCATAAACAACTTTTGGAACCACCATTGGCAAGAATCTGAACATAAATCTGAACATAAATCTGAACATAAATCTGAACATAAATATGAACATAAATATGAACATAAATATGAACATAAATCTGAACATAAATCTGAACATAAATCTGAACATAAATCTGAACATAAATCTGAACATAAATCTGAACATAAATCTGATTTCAATTTAAAGAGTACAGCTTGGTTACTTATAGATAGCTATAAAAATGAAATATGTCAAAAGTAAGAAACATTTAATATGGGTCGTGTATTCATAGCAATAAATGTGTTAGCAACAAAAAGTTCATACATAAAAATATCCGTTTAGGTTCAGTCGTGGCAGCCAGTGAGATAACAGCAGCACCAACAGCAGCACCAACAGCAGCACCAACAGCAGCACCAACAGCAGCACCAACAGCAGCACCAACAAAAGATCCTCAGTGTGGGCAGCAAGTCATAGTTTTTAATGACTTTGATCAGTCACAAGCTACTATCCGAAGTCACGCTAACCATACCAACAATTTAAAATGGATGAGAACGAACGGTACAAACCATGGACCGATGGCTAAAGGCTGGAACCCATCATCACAAGCACTTCCTGGTAAATAATATCTTCATTGATTGTCTGAAATTCTATGACATTATTTCTAAACAGAGACAATACATTTCCATTGATTTTTATTATTAATTTTTTTTATGTAATTGCCGATTTGTACCGGTACTATTAAATCAAGCTATTCCTATATCTTATCCTAATTCAGGAGAAGTATCATCTTTCATGTAGTCCAAAACAAATTCAAGGTATAATATTGTAGGTAGGTCATGAAATATTATCTCTATTTTATAGTTAAGCATTGCACCCTGTCTTTTGGTTAATGTGTAATTGCTTCTTTTTGGCATAATACAAGTGGCAACAAATTATCAATAAAATAGTTTTTAAAAATCAATAATTTAAAATCCAAAGGATTTATAAGTAAATATCACGTCTTTCTTGTCAACGAGGAAGTATATCTTTTTACAAGAAAACACCCATCTCTAGATTACCGTGCGGATAAGATCACCATTCTTTTATCATTCCAATGACAATTCCTTTTACAAGAATAAAAAGTCGAATGAATGGCCCACTCATGATTTATATATAATATACATTTAAATGTATACATTGCATTTAATGTCTGTATTATCCCATGGAAATAGAAGGCCGAAAAAACATCGAATTACGCACCACATCTATAATTGATCAATTACCTTATTTTGGTTGCTGTAAACCAAAAATCCCACCCTTAACATCTATATATATATATATAGATATAAATAAAAATATAATAATGCTGCCGGGAACGGACTTCTCTTGTGGCGTAGTAAGGGGGGACTTAGTGATCCGTCCCTAGTTTCCTCAAAAATGGGGTGGTATTTTCGGCCAAGCGCAAGGAAAAGAAATACATTTTTGGGTGAAAGGACACAAATATAAATTTTCTTTCATCATCAATTTTTACTCACCAATATAAGATACTGAAAAAATTAACTAAAATCTATAAAGCATAATTTGCCTTTTATTCTGATCCATTTAAATAGCAATATTGGTAGGGAAAAAGTAGGCGTCATTTTATTCGATGATGTGGGATGCCATGAAATCACAAGCTCAGTGGTGGCTCAATTTGTTAGGTACAGCTGCAGAGGCGTAGCGAGAGTGTCTGTCGCCCGGGGATAAAATTCATTTTAAAGCGCCCCCTTTTCTTTTTTCAACTCTCAAACCCTATTATTTTCAACAATAAAATAATATCAATGACCATTGTTGGGGCCCCTAACTAGCTGGCACCCAAGGACATCTGTCTCCCCTGCCCCCCCCCCCACCTTTTCGCTATGCCTCTGTGCAGCTGGAACAATATAGGTCTAAGTTCTACACTAAAACAAAAAATAATGCTTTACCTTACCTCGGCCCGAAAAGAATTCAGTCAAAATTTGTTAAGAGTTAAAAAGAAAAAAAAATCCATGAGTGTGGTCCCAGCGCAAGCAAACATTTATTAACTTAAAAAAATATTAATTTTAAAAACAGTCATTGTGATTTTGTGCATATAACTGTAAATACAGCTTATTATTACTCTAAAGAAAATAAATCTCTTTATTATTTAATTTAAGTTTTCAATTATTGCATATGCTACACCATGGGCATTGGTGCCCAAAAGACACAGTTTCGTTTAGTCTTATAGTAACTCCACCACCACAAGTATAACTTTGCAAATCACCATGGGTCTGCACTCGTAATTTTCCTTCGTATGATGATTGGTAGGATTAAAGCATTTGAGGCACTAGGCACGGTCAACATACTGATACATAGCTGTCAATTCATTGTCCATATATAATCTGTGTTGCTCACGGTTGAAATGGCTAGAAAGACTTTGACATTGTATGCTTGTAATTAGTTGTTGTAGTGTTGGGTTTGTTTTAAATGTGGTAAATTATAGATTTGTTTTTGTTGACTTTGTACCGCGCTTCGAGCCATTGGGGATGAAGCGTGTTTTTGAAATGAACTTTATTATTATATATATAAGATAGTGACTGTAGTGAGCCGGGCTATAATAATAGTGGATGTGTGTATAGAAGGGCAAATCAATTTAGCCCCAAAATAATATTTAGTAAAAACTGAAATATGTGGGTGCATTTTATGAGGATAACAATGTCTCAAAGGCATAATTTGTTTCAAACGGATGTCTGAAAGGCATAATTTGTTGCAAACGGATGTCTCAAAGGCATAATGTGTTTCAAACGGATGTCTCAAAGGCAAAATTTGTTTGAAACGGTTGTCTCAAAGGCATAATTTGTTTCAAACGGATGTCTCAAAGGCATAATTTATTTCAAACGGATGTCACAAAGGCAAAATTTGTTTCAAACGGATTTCTCAAAGGCATAATTTGTTTCAAACGGATGTCACAAAGGCAAAATTTGTTTCAAACGGATGTCTTAAAGGCATAATTTATTTCAAACGGATGTCTCAAAGGCATAATTTGTTTCAAAAGGATGTCTCAAAGGCATAATTTGTTTCAAACGGATGTCACAAAGGAAAAATGTGTTTGAAACGGATGTCTCAAAGGCATAATTTGTTTCAAACGTATGTCTCAAAGGAATAATTTGTTTCAAACGGATGTCTCAAAGGCATAATTTGTTTCAAACGGATGTCTCAAAGGCATAATTTGTTTCAAACGGATGTCACAAAGGCATAATTTGTTTCAAACGGACTCATTTTTTTATATTACATTTAACTTTTAATTAAATTATGTAAATTGTGTACATTTATTATAAGCTTATTAAACACCAAACATAAAAGTTTATTTCTCACTTGTATTACTGTCACAGGGTTAATTGGTCAAAATACCTGTCAACCAAAATGCATCGCCAGCGTATAATTTACGGAACTACGGTTTCAGGAAGTTTCAATGTTTGCAAGTTATTTTAAATTGTAATAGTTACCTTAGCGAAGTGTCTTTGATAAGATGTTCACTTGAAACTCTTTATAAGATTTCTTCCTAATACAAACCCCAGCAAAGCCGGGTCTATTTGCTAGTTTCAAATAAAATTATGAACTGTACACTTAACATTTTCTGTTTTTACTTTCAAATGTCATTGTATAACTTGTGTAGTTTAGACATTAGAAATTCATTGTATAACTTGTGTAGTTTAGACATTAGAAATTCATTGTATAACTTGTGTAGTTTAGACATTAGAAATTCATTGTATAACTTGTGTAGTTTAGACATTAGAAATTCATTGTATAACTTGTGTAGTTTAGACATTAGAAATTCATTGTATAACTTGTGTAGTTTAGACATTAGAAATTCATTGTATAACTTGTGTAGTTTAGACATTAGAAATTCATTGTATAACTTGTGTAGTTTAGACATTAGAAATTCATTGTATAACTTGTGTAGTTTAGACATTAGAAATTCATTGTATAACTTGTGTAGTTTAGACATTAGAAATTCATTGTATAACTTGTGTAGTTTAGACATTAGAAATTCATTGTATAACTTGTGTAGTTTAGACATTAGAAATTCATTGTATAACTTGTGTAGTTTAGACATTAGAAATTCATTGTATAACTTGTGTAGTTTAGACATTAGAAATTCATTGTATAACTTGTGTAGTTTAGACATTAGAAATTCATTGTATAACTTGTGTAGTTTAGACATTAGAAATTCATTGTATAACTTGTGTAGTTTAGACATTAGAAATTCATTGTATAACTTGTGTAGTTTAGACATTAGAAATTCATTGTATAACTTGTGTAGTTTAGACATTAGAAATTCATTGTATAACTTGTGTAGTTTAGACATTAGNATATATATATATATATATATATATATATACTAGCCAGTATACCCGGCGTTAGCCCAGATTGCATTCGGAAAAACAACAACTTCTTCAGTCTTTTAATAAACATTGAAATTTAGCTCCATGTACAAAAAAACAAACATTCCCTATAATAAAAATTAATAACTACTCTCTCTCCTATGAAAACACACTTATAATAACATCTGTACAACTTTCGTGTCCCAATGGGGTCCCGATTCGAGAGAGCTTCCAATCGGATCCCGTCATCCGATGGGATCCAGTTTTCCGATGATATCATGGTACCCGGAAGGATCCCGACTGTCGAGACGTTGTATCTGGTGAGCTGCAAATCATCCACTCATGGCAATGAGTGTCTATTCCTCCAGACAATTCTCCCACTTGATCACCGAACATCACAACTAATAGTAATAGTCTCCAAATCAACAAACACTCCACGGTTCGATACTATGTATAAATTTAATATGCCTCGTCAACATGACAATCAGTTTACTTCACTATTCAGCTTGTAACCGTTCAACTTCACAATATATCTAGTTGAAATCCTCACACATAGAAACTATATCTTGAATAGAGCACAACGGCCATCACTCTTCTCTATCAACAACGAAAACTAACGCATCACTTCCCATTATACAATGACGTCACACCACTCTCACACAAACGATACGGCTGCACATAAAATCTCTAACATCTTTTCCCTATCAAACATGACAACAACGCTCTACACATAACAACGGTGATTCTCATACCCATGTTATCATGGTACCCGGAAGGATCCCGACCCCATTTGAGTCCCGATCCCGATTGGATACCGATCCCGATGAGATCGAGTTTCCCGATAGGATCCCAATACTGATGGGCTCCCGATCCCGATGGTATCCCGCTCCCGGTAGGATCGAGTTTCCCGATCCCATTGGCATTCAGATACCGGTGGGAACCCGATCCCTTAACATCCTGATCCCGTTTCCAGATGGGATCCCGATCCCTCTGGATCCCAATTCCGGTGGGATCCCGATCTCGGTGACATCTCGATCTCAGTGATATGACGATGCCGGTGGGTTACCGATCCCGGTAGGATCGAGTTTTCCGGTAGGATCGAGTTTTCAGTAAGGATCCCGATGGGAGACCGATCTCGTTAGTATCCCGTTTCCCAATGGGATCCCGCTAGCGGTTTGATCCCGTTCACCGATGGCATCGCTGTACCGTTGGGTTCAATGTACTGTCGGATGACGTCACAATGTAACTGTCGCATGACGTCACAAGTACTGTCGGATGACGTCACATTAAGCTTTTAGATCCCATTATGTATCTCCGTAGAACTATATAGAACTTTCTGGAATATTCAATTTAATATTCTCCTCGAAATTGTAAAAATGTCTTTTCTACGCAATTATTTTTTAATACGAAAAAATTATTCAACTAAATGCACCACCCAAACTATATCACGTTTACAATGATAGAGGGGCCTCGACGGGGGCGGGGGGGGGGCATTTCATCAGTGAAAAGATTTAGTTTTGGCTGGTATAGGGGGCCCTATAAAAATCAGTCAGATAAATAAGAAGTTAAAATTTAAAAGTTGTCCCATTAGAATTNAAAAATGTCTTTTCTACGCAATTATTTTTTAATACGAAAAAATTATTCAACTAAATGCACCACCCAAACTATATCACGTTTACAATGATAGAGGGGCCTCGACGGGGGCGGGGGGGGGGGCATTTCATCAGTGAAAAGATTTAGTTTTGTCTGGTATAGGGGGCCCTATAAAAATCAGTCAGATAAATAAGAAGTTAAAATTTAAAAGTTGTCCCATTAGAATTGGTTTAAAAATCCCATAGTTACAGCTTTAAGTTAACGAACTTTCTCGAAAATTCTAGATTGGATATTGTTAGTTTTGACTGTCAATTAGTTTACAGTAAACACATGTCAAGATGCAAGAAGCACCGTCCCCTCCAATCATATCTATTAGGGGCCAAAATCTGTCAGTTGTTGAGCATTTCACATACCTTGGATATTTCTAGTTCTCTCTCCCTCGATGAAGAAATAAACATCAGGATCACAAAAGCAGCAGCAACTATGGCTAAACTGAATAAGCGGGTGTGGAATAATCTCAATCTAACTGATACAAAACTAAATGTCTATCTCACATATGTGCTTAGTACGCGCCTATATGGCAGTGAAGTGTGGACCACATATACGAGTCATGAGCAGAAACTCAACAGCTTCCATCACAGATGTCTGCGTCGCATTTAGGCATTCGATGGCAGGACAGGATGCCTAACACGGAGGTCTTGGAACGTGCACACGTGTTTAGCATATTCTCCGCTCTTGGCAAGACGCGCCTTCGCTGGTTAGGCCATGTAAGGAGAATGGAGGAAGGCCGTATCCCAAAGATGCTGCTGTATGGAGAGTTGGCAGAAGGGACAAGACATATTGGACGGCCACGCCTGAGATTTATGGACTTTGCAAAAGGGGCATTATGGAAGTCAACATTGAGTTCAACGAATGGGAGATAATCCCTGAAAAACGTTTCGGCTGGCAAAAAGCAGTGTATGAACGAGTAAAAAAGGCAGAAGATGCTCGAAACGAAGCCATTGCAAGAAAAAGAACAATATGGAAGGCCAAATCTAACCAGGAATTGATATTATCTCGCGAGAAATGCAATGTATTAAAGTACATAGGTAATCCATCGTCTCGCGAACATATATATATATTCAGTATTTACTATGAAGGGTATTGCTACAAAGCTAGGCCTAGAACCACCAATTCACATAGAGCCTTTAGTGTTGTCTAAGCCTATTTTTTTATATAGAGGAGGGGATATTATGAGTTCAGTACCCTTCGGTATGTGAATGTGGATAATAAATTGTGTGTACTAAGTTTGGTCAAGATACATCTATTCATGAAGGAGCATTTGGTAGTAACTTTATTTATATGTTAAGTCATATAAGAAAAAAAAAAGGATTCGAGGCCCCCAGCCCCAAACGGAACAAAAAAGTTCATCCCCCCCCCCAAGAGTTCTTTTCGGATAATGATGGATAAATGTACCAAGTTTGGTCAAGATCCATCAATCCATGTAAACGCCTTTGTGGCACAAACAGACAAACTTTCACTTATATATATTATGATATGTTAAAATATATATAAATATATAGATAGATATATATATCATATAAAATAGATATATATATATATGAATCGTCCCATACAGGTTCCTACATGTCTCTTGTGTCTGTTGGTAACACACACGTGACCAGTGGCACCACAGCTTTACTCAGTGCCAAGATCAGTCCTTCCAGTGACACTGCCTGCATAGAATTCCACTACGCCACAAAGAGTTCTACGGCTTTTAACATCAAGGTCTGGGGTCAAACTGCACCAGACTACAGCTCACGTCACACTGACGTACTCATTGGTCAAACAGGGAATGTGTCCACAGGAGGACTGTGGAAAACTGCCTACTTTTATGGTTGCCTACATAATGTCCAATATGTAAGTTAAAGTTCGTGTGTTGATATAAGTCCATATATTTAAGTTGATACATGTAAGTTGATGTATGTAAGTTGAAATATGTAAGTTTATGTATGTAATTTGATAATATAAGTTTATATGTGTACGTTGATAAATGTAAGTTGATGTATGTAAGGTGATTATGTAAGTTGATGTATGTGAGTTCATATTTAGTTTGATATATGTACATTGATACATGTAAGTTGATGTATGTATGGTATTATATATAGGTTGATCTATAACGTGATATATGTAAGTTGATGTATGTAAATTGATATAATATGTAAGTTGGTGTATGAAAGTTGATGTATGTAAATGATATATCTAAGTTGATGTATGTGAGTTGATATATTTAAGCAGTTGTGTGTAAATTGATTCACGTAAGTTAATATGTTTAGATTGATTCTTCTTCTTCTTATATTTGAGGGGCCCACGATCAATGTGTTTATCTTTCTGGCTCCTGGTTTAAATTCAGAGTTTGCCTTCTCTTAGATGGGTTGCCGTCCAAGGCTAACGAGTCCCATCCACCCGGGGTGCTTGGGATGTTGGCTTTGGTGGGGATTGAACTCCAGACCACCAACTATTTGGTTTGAGACAGTTTAGACCGCTCTGCCACCCAGCAGATTCTAAGGAACCTCAGAGAAGTAGCCCATTTAATCAACGGCATGACAAACTGAAGCAGGGGTCAGGGGAACTATTTAAGCTATTAACCCAAAATATATTTGTTGACACTGACGCAGGGGTCGCCAAACTACGGCCAGCGACATCAGTTCATCCGGCCCGCCGACGGTACTTGAATTTGCTTGATAAAACGTATGGGACATGAGACGTTGTGATACAATTTAAATTTCAATGTTATTTTAAAAATACTAGGAGATCTTCACACGTACGGAGACCTCCTTGCTTCTATGCGTTTTAAATTTACCTTTTTCAAATTATTGTATCTAGATTTTCTTGTTTATTGCAGACCTGTTTACCCTCGAACTCTTAAAATCGTACAATATCGTCTCAAAATCGTACAATACAGTATTTTAATAGTAAATAAATAAATAAACATACAGTATGTACAATGAATAAAATAAGTACTCGCGTCGCAGTGCCTGGTGGGATCGAGTAAAGCTGGCGTCAAAAAAGTTCACTCCTAGAAGTAGATGACTGGCGTTTATTTTACAATCTGTGGTCACTTTGTTTTGCAGACGTGCATTAGCCATAGATATTTATTTATATTGAGTGGACGTACAGATCACATCATCACAGTCCGTCACTGGTCAAAATGAAATTACTGGTAAAATTTAACGTGGTTCAAACTCGAAGTCAGATCAGCATTAAACAATATGTACTTAAACAAGAATTAATGAACAAATGATGACGTCATTTAAAAAACATATCAAGTACCTTGAGGTTGTTGTTGTTGTTGTTGTTGTTGTTGTTGTTGTTGTTGTTGTTTTGTTTGGAAAAGCTTGTTTTTTTAAAACTATAAAATAAGAATCAATTTCCATTGAGCCTATTTGCGATAATATATTATAGTCTGATATCTGGGTGAATGGACGAAGAGCGTTAGAAACATATGGGCATTAAAAATGGTACACGCCGCTGTCGGAATTATTAGTCTTTCGGCAAGGTCAGTTGAGTGGAGAACAGAAGAACTTGGAGAGAACATAGTGCTGCAGATACGTGAGAAAGCTGGGAACTTGCTGTGGTATTCTCTGGCTCTAGATGCGTCTACTGATCTCCCGATACTTCACAACTTCTCGTGTTTATTTTTGTGGTGTCACTTTGGATGTTGAGTTTCCAAAACGGATGAAATTGGCCGCTGGAATGGCATCAGTGTTTGGAACAACTCGCTGGTATGGCATCAGTGTTTGGAACAACTCGCTGGTATGGCATCAGTGTTTGGAACAACTCGCTGGTATGGCTTCAGTGTTTGGAACAACTCGCTGGTATGGCATCAGTGTTTGGAACAACTCGCTGGTATGGCATCAGTGTTTGGAACAACTCGCTGGTATGGCATCAGTGTTTGGAACAACTCGCTGGTATGGCATCAGTGTTTGGAACAACTCGCTGGTATGGCGTCAGTGTTTGGAACAACTCGCTGGTATGGCATCAGTGTTTGGAACAACTCGCTGGTATGGCACCAGTGTTTGGAACAACTCGCTGGTATGACATCAGTGTTTGGAACAACTCGCTGGTATGACATCAGAGTTTGGAACAACTCGCTGGTATGGCATCAGTGTTTGAAACAATTCGCAGGTATGGCGTCAGTATTTGGAACAACTTTTGTCTGTGAGTAAACATTTTTCGAGACTCCAATATGTGCGCACTAGGACTGATGTTACCATCTTTTCGCTAACGTCGCCTTCTTTGATAAATGTTTAAGTGAATAAAAATGCTGGTTGTATTTTTGTGTGTGCATTGCTCGCCACTCACCCATGATTAACATGGAATAAATAACTTCTTTTTTTATACGTTCTCCCAGAGCTTTCGTTCTGGCTTTGCAAGTCTTGTACAGAATGCTTATCCGGCCCATGCTCATCATTTGAAAAAGTTTGATGACCCCTGCAGTGATGGGACTCACGATTTAACAAGAAGAAATTCATAGAATATTTAAATCCAAAATGGTTATTGATTCAATTTATATTGCGAATTATATATAAATATAAAAATATACAAATAAATACATACAATCCTTATTTTTGACGAAAGGAATTCTGGGGGAAAATTATCCCAATATAGTTACCCCAAATTAATTATCCCAATTTAGCTATCCCAATAAACCGTGCACTGAACTTAAGTACGATGTCTACATTTCAATTGTAATAATTATCGTTCTTTAAAAAAGCCACATTTTCTAAAAATAACTTTAAACTTTATATCAACCACCTATTCACAATCAGTCAACTCTTAAACTATATGTGAAACTGTACGTCACAAAATTTCTTCTTCAAGGCAGGTTTTGAAAGTACCTTTGACATGAGGATTGAATCCAAGGTAGGTTTTGAAAGTACCTTTGACATGAGGATTGAATCCAAGGTAGGTTTTGAAAGTACCTTTGACATGAGGATTGAATCCAAGGTAGGTTTTGAAAGTACCTTTGACATGAGGATTGAATCCAAGGTAGGTTTTGAAAGTACCTTTCACATGAGGATTGAATCCAAGGTAGGTTTTGAAAGTACCTTTGACATGAGGATTGAATCCAAGGTAGGTTTTGAAAGTACCTTTGACATGAGGATTGAATCCAAGGTAGGTTTTGAAAGTACCTTTCACATGAGGATTGAATCGCCCCTGGTTAAAACACACGGTAACGACCGAGTCACAATCTGAAGCCGGGTGGTGTTAGTTTCATTGTTGGCCAGTAGATACAATTCTGCTTACACCAGGGGCTTAGCATGTGGGGTGCGGAGGAGACGTTTAGCCCCTGGTGGCACTTTTTCTTTTCCTATTGAGGGACGGCATTCACGTCCAACTGCAGAGTTATTTTGTGGAAGGGGGTCGGAAAAATTATAGGCCCGGGCGCAAATAGCCCTGGCTACGCCCCGGGCTTACAGGCTGTCGTACGCAGCAACAGCACGACACAGGTACACAGCACGACACAGCTACACAGCACGACACAGGTTCACAGCACGACACAGGTACACAGCACGACACAGGTTCACAGCACGACACAGGTACACAGCACGACACAGGTACACATCACGACATAGGTACACAGCACGACACAGGTAAATAGCACGACACAGGTACACAGCACGACACAGGTACTTATTACATTACATATTCCAGTTTAATAAACCATAATAATAATATATATAAAATACGCAACGAAAACCCCATAGTGACAATAAAATATTCACCTTCTGTAAGCACTTAACATTTGCTTATAACACAATCTACTCTCAATACTCAGTACCATTCTGTAATCACTTGACACTTGCTTACAACATAATCTACTCTCAGGACTCAGTACAATTCTTTAAGCACTTGACACTAGAGACCGACCGAATTTCGGCTTCGGTTTCGGCGCCGAAAGTGGCCATTTTATCACTCTCGGCCTTGTTTCGGTTTCGGCCGAAACTGAAAGTTAACTTTCGGCTTAATTTCGGTTTCGACCGAAAGAGAAAAGTTATATTTCGGTTTATTTTCGGTTTCGGCCGAAATTGACTCAGACTTTTGGCCAAAGTGACTGAGGTTTTCGGTCATCTACCAGAAGTCAGACGGTCTGTCCATCTCTAGGCCGACAATTTAATATTCATTAGTGATCGACGTCTTGCTGTCATTGTATCTTATATATATTGTAAGGAAACCTTGCTTACTCTCTGATTAACTTCATCTAGATCTGGTACTCAATAAGGAAACAACTCCTGTGATACATTTGATGATTAAACTCGTGTTCTTTATTGGCTGTCACTTGCTTACACTTTCACTCGTCTCACAACTCTGACTTCTCCCTGCTATCTAGTTCTCAGTCCGGCCGCCTTCTTCGTCCGGCCGCGCTCCTGTCGTCCCGTCCAGAGGTCCCTATTTATAGGTCCCTGGGTCTGTACTTGCGCCGCCCCTTTTCTCAATCGGCGCCAGATTACAAACAGACCAGGGAAATGCCCTGGTCAGATGGATGGCCGGTACCGCCCCCAGCGCTTGATCCTTCGGTCGTGATCCCAGGTCAGATGGCGCCGGCTGTACCTGGTCAGACGGCCGTAATCCCTGGTCAGACGGTTACGTCAGACGCCCCCGGCGCCGTTGTGGTCCGAACTCTCCACAATATTATGGCTAGTACTCGGCAAAACCTGCCTACAGCTGCATGTCCTGTCCTATATTTCCAAACAAATTACATTTTAATTAGGCCTAGACAAGTGCAAGAAAAACTAAGGGAATGGTCATATATATATCATTATTTTTGCTTTAATTTTTTTTTCAAAAATAAAATTTTGAAACGGACGGTTTATTCAATTCCTTCATTTTTTTCGATTCATTTTGTTCTATTCATTTTGTTCTATTTATTTTGTTCTATTCATTTTGTTCTATTCATTTTGTTCTATTCATTTTGTTCTATTCATTTTGATTTATCATTATCATGCTCATCAATGTTGTCATAGGCAAAGGTGAATACTATTGCATAATCCATGGCAACGGTAAAATTTCCATTTTAATTTTTTTTCTTCAATTTTTAAGGTTAAAAAGCAAACGTAGGCGTCTTCCAACCATCCATTTCTTGAAATGTATCGTTACCACGCCCTTGAACATTGTTATTGACGAAATAAAATGCGTTTGCATGTATCGCGGATTCGTATTATAATTATGTAGTAGGTCTACTGCAGACCTGTGTACTTTTATGATAGTGGCTACCACTTTAGGTGTCTTGTGTAACTCTACGTCGAGACCCATGATCAGAACAACAATTTTGAGAGACCCGGTTTAAAAACATAATTTTCGCCACCAATGGGGGTGAGGGAGGTTGGTTCTCCGAACGAAATAATTACGTTACCTGCACTGAAAGACTAGTGTGCTGTTACTAGGTTGAATATTAATACAGTGCGATCTGAAAGCTATTAATGAAAACACAAAGCATAGTATTACGAAAACAGCGAAACATTGTGGTTATATTTTATAGCCTTAATAACATATATTTAGGTGGAAATTGGCTCTATTAGAGTCACAAAAATTGTTTTAGGTATGTGTTCTAGGTTGTAATTTTATTATAAAAGCAAAGAGCACTCAATAGTTTATTTTGCATTAATTTTTCCCTCCCCCCCAATCGATTTTTTGCCAAATGTTCTCCAACAATACTAATTTTTAAAAAATTGTAAAGCAATTTAAATTACTTTTAAATTAAAATGGGAAAATCCATAGTATTCATTAGATCAAGGGTCTCAAACTCAAATCATCAGGGGGGCCGCAGGAGGTAGTCTGAGTGAGACTGAGCCGCAGCAAGTATTCCACAAAAAAGCGATTAAAAATTCATTAAAGTACAACTGTTACAATCTGCTCAACCTTATAAATAACAAATAAGAAAATTAAGGGTTTTCAAGAACTAGGATTCAATTTCTTCCACCCACTCACTGTTGCCAGAGGCCTGGTCATTTGTGGTAGTTTATTTTAGTTAAACTTAAGAAGTAAGTTTACAAACATATAGTCCATTCAATTATCTTTCATTTGATACCAAATTTTATCTTACAAACCCTACAATAATTTTTTAATATTTTTTGATAAACCCAAACCCTCCCTTCTCGGACCCGGGTCCGAATAGTGGCATCCATTTATAATAGCACTGATCTTTACAGCAGCGGGGGCCCTGGGCCCCAATGCCCTTAAATATCTATCTACACAGGGCCATGCTAAGGAGGGGCGAGAGGGTCTATCACCATAGAATTCTCATTCACATTTATAATCTTAATTTTGGAAGATACTGATAATATCGTGGGTACAAATTGGGTCACGTGTTGTCTACTGACTTGGACTGGAAGATACTGATAATATCGTGGGTACAAATTGGGAAACGTGTTGTCTACTGATTTGGACTGGAAGATACTGATAATATCGTGGGTACAAATTGGGAAACGTGTTGTCTACTGACTTGGACTGGAAGATACTGATAATATCGTGGGTACAAATTGGGAAACGTGTTGTCTACTGACTTGGACATCAAATTAAATGGCCAACCTCTTATAATATTCATTAAAAATATGTAAAGCGTGATGCCTCTAAAACAGTGAGTGACCCAGAAGCGTTGCGCCCCCTAGAAGTGTGAGGCCCTGGGCCAGTGCCCCGTGGGCACATGCCTTAAGATGGCACTGTTAAGAGCCGCTGACTGACCACGAACTCCCATATCCGCAGTGCCCTGGAGACGAAGCCTGTTGGGACTGTCGGTTCTAAGGTGACGGCCACCTTTCACCAGCCCTGCACTTACGTTGAAATTTTAGTTTATAGAAAATAAATGATTTACTTTTAAAACTAAAAACCATACATTCTTGTAAGAAATTGTATAGACTAATAGGATCTTTTTATGAGACAAACTGAAACCGCAAGTTTTATGTAAATGAGATATCCCGATTTTCATAATTTATTCTTTAACATTTCTAATTGGCAGAAGTTGACGATTTTAAAGCAAAAATAAGTCCTAAAAAATATTGGAATGAAATTAAGGGTAAAAAATCAAGAAACAACTGCATAAAATATTTACCTGGGGTTTCTAATGCCTTTTGACATATTACACCAAAAGGTCACATATTTTTAAGCATCTATTGGGATCACTAGGTACAAAATAGATTGCTATAAAATGACTGACTACTGTCAACTATCAATGGAAATCGCCATTTAAATTTCGAGATGACCAAGAAATGCGAAAATAAATCTGAAAAGCCTGTACCAGCCAACCAATCTCTGGGCTTTTGTTATTGGGCCCATGGATCGGTCTTTCGTTGTTGTTTTTTTCGCTATTCGACTCTGGGCCGATCGATCGACCCAGCGGTCTCAAACGTGTTAACCATGGTGGTGCACTGGAACCAGGCCAGCACTACGTCTGAAGAAATCGCAGCTCCACTTTTATGCGCGACTAAGTCATAACGTCATGAACTATTTCATGTTTATAATTTTTCGATTTAAACGTGGTGACTTTTGTTTAAATCAAAAAAGAAATAGTTAGCCCATCGGCCCATCGGCCCATCGGGATTAGCTTTTACTATTATTTATGTATCCTTAGCCCGACTCCACATAAACATTTTTTGACTATGATACATGTTAAAATGATATTTTTAGAAAAAACATTTAGTTATTGGAAAATTAATGCTAAACAAAATTACTTACACAAACAAATTTTAAAACAAACAGCTTTCACGGCGATTAAATCAATAACATTAAATTTTAAAAAACAAAAAACAATTCAGCCATCCCTTTGGTATGGACTATTAAGAATATAATTTATGAAAAAATTCATGTCAAAAAAACAGAACTCTTTAAAAAATAATGTTCTTGGTTTTCATACTAGGAGAGTTCCAGTTTGGTTTATGTGACTACATTTCAAATGATGGTTAATTTCAATGTCAATTCAACCAATCCTAAAAACAAAGTTTTTCCTGCAACTCCTTTATAAAATGTAAAATATGGCAATGGGGGTCGGGGCTGAAAATTTGACAGCATGTGTTGTCATCGGCAACGAGTCTATGTGCCAAGTTTCAGCTTGATATGTTACCGGTAAGTTTGTCAAAAAGCATTTCGGATATTTTGTAAAAAATTCAGAAAGCATGACACGACCAAAATCGAAGTTAATATAAAGGATGTTCAAATGATGTCAATTTTAAAACAAAGATCAGTACACTATAAGCCTACTTTCGGTAATTCAACTAACAGAGATGTGAAATAATTATAAATCATCTTTTATTTCAGTTAGCGTTTGAGAGTGAATGGCGTGGAACAAACTCATCAACAGTTTCTTTAGACTACATTAGAGTGACGAACTTCAACAGCAGCTGCTCTCGTCTACCCAAGACAAGAACAACTTTGAGTACAACACCTACATATAGAACAACAGCTACATATGGACAAATAATCACAACAAAGACACCTAGAACTGCAAAGCCAACAACTATAACACCAAAACCAACAACTATAACACCAAAACTAACAACTATAACACCAAAACAAACAACTACAACACCAAAACCAACAACTACAACACCAAAAAATACAAATGCAACACCAAAAACTACAACACCAACATCTACAACACCAACAACTACAACACCAAAACCAACAACTACAAACCCAAAAAGAACAAATACAACACAAAAAGCAACAATTACGAAACCAAAAAATACAAATACAACACCAAAACAAACAACTACAACACCAAAACCAACAACTATAACACCAAAACCAACAACTACAACACCAAAAAGAACAAATACAACACAAAAACCAACAATTACGAAACCAAAAAATACAAATACAACACCAAAACAAACAACTACAACACCAAAACCAACAACTATATTACAAAAACCAACAACTACAAAACCAAAACCAACAACTACAGATCCTAAAATAACAGCTACAACACCAAAACAAAATACTACAACACCAAAACAAACAATTACAACACCAAAAAATACAACTACAACAACAACAACTACAACAACAACAACTACAACACCAACAACTACAACTACAACACAAAAACCAACAACTACAACAACAACAAATGCAACTACAACACCAATAAATACAACACCAACAACTACAACACAAATAACTACAACACCAACAAATAAAACTACAACACCAAAACAAAAAACTACAACACCAAAAACTACAACACCAACAACTACAACACCAGCAACTATAAAACCAACAAATACAACTACAACACCAACAAATACAACACCAACAAATACAACTACAACACCAAAACCAACAACTACAACAACAACAAAAACAACTACAACACCAATAAATACAACACCAAAAACTACAACACAAATAACTACAACACCAACAAATACAAGTACAACAATAAAACAAAAAACTACAACACAGAAAACTAAAACACCAAAAAATACAACTACAACACCAACAACTACAACAACTACAACACCAGCAACTATAAAACCAACAAATACAACTACAACACCTACAAATACAACTACAACACCAAAACCAACAACTGCAACAACAACAAATACAACTACAACACCAACAAATACAGCTGCAACACCAAAGCCAACAACTACAACACTAACAACTAAAACACCAACAACTACAAAACCAACAACTACAAAACCAACAAATACAACTACAACACCAACAACTACAACACCAACAACTTCAACACCAACAAATACAACACCAACAACTACAACACCAAAAACTACAACACGAACAACTACAACACCAGCAATTTTAAAACCAACAAATACAACTACAACACCAACAAATACAACTACAACACCAAAACCAACAACTGCATTAACAACAAATACAACTACAATACCAACAACTACAACACCAACAAATACAGCTGCAACACCAAAGCCAACAACTACAACACTAACAACTAAAACACCAACAATTACAAAACCAACAACTACAAAAACAACAAATACAACTACAACACCAACAACTACAACACCAACAACTACAACACCAACAACTACAACACCAACAAATACAATACCAACAACTACAACACCAACAACACCAACAACTACAAAACCAACAACTGCAACACCAACAACTACAACACCAACAACTACAACACCAACAACTACAACACCAACAACTACAACACCAACAACTACAACACCAACAACTACAACACCAACATCTACAACACCAACAACTACAACACCAACAAATACAACACCAGCAAATTTAAAACCAACAAATACAACTACAACACCAACAAATACAACTACAACACCAAAACCAACAACTGCAACATCAACAAATACAACTACAACACCAACAACTACAACAACAACAAATACAGCTGCAACACCAAAGCCAACAACTACAAACCTAACAACTAAAACACCAACAACTACAAAACCAACAAATATAACTACAACACCAACAACTACAACCCCAACAACTACAACACCAACAAATACAACACCAACAACTACAACACCAACAACTACACCACCAACAACTACAACACCAACAACTACAACACCAACAACTACAACACCAACAACTACAACACCAACAACTATAACACCAACAAATACAAATACAACACCAACATCTACAACACCAACAAATACAACACCAACAACTACAACACCAAAAACTACAACACCAACAACTACCACCCCAACAACTACAACACCATTAAATACAGCTGCAACACCAAAACCAACAACTACAACACTTACAACTACAACACCAACAACTACAAAACCAACAACTACAACACCAACAACTACAACACTAACAACTACAACACCAACAACTACAACACCAACAACTACAACACCAACAACTACAACACCAACAACTACAACACCAACAACTACAACACCAACAACTACAACACCAACAACTACAACACCAACAACTACAACACCAACAAATACAACACCAACAAATACAACACCAACAAATACAACTACAACACCGAAAGAAACTCCCAAACTGGCATGTGACTTTGAGAGTGGTCCGTGTATTTGGGTGAATAGATATTGTTTTGGTGTCAACATCACTTGCTCCCACAGTGTGGTAGACTTTTGGCGCATTGGAAACTTCTCACGAAATTCAGCACGTGCTCCTCATGACGACCAAACCCACTCTGGTAATGCAATACTATGTTTACATGGTTCTATTAGACGGTTGGCTGTTTTGATGATGGCATTAGTGACAAATGTTTATTTCTTGGATTACATGTAAAACATCAGAAAACTCCTCACCCTCATATATATATAATTATAAACCAGCTAAGCTGTTTCGTTTTCCATCTGCTGTGTTTCCCCACGATCTATGTTTTCCACCTCTTCTACCAGCTATGTTGTCCCAATCTTCTAACAATTTTGCTCACTCTTCTATCAGCTACTTTGCCCCACTCTTCTACCAGCTACGTTGCCCCACTCTTCTACCAGCTATGTTGCTTCATTCTTCTACCAGCTATGTTGTCCCACTCTTCTGCCAGCTATGTTGCCTCAATCTTCTAACAGCTATGATGCCTCAGTCTTCAACCAGCTATATTGCCTCACTTTTCTAAAAGCTATGTTGCCCCACTCTTCTTTCAGCTATGTTGCTCACTCTTCTACCAGCTTTTTTTTCCCACTGTTCTATCGGTTATGTTGCGCCACTCTTCTACCAGCTATGTTGCGCCACTCTTCTACCAGCTATGTTGCCCTACTCTTCTACCAGCTACGTTGCGCCACTCTTCTACCAGCTATGTTGCGCCATTTATCTACTAGCTATGTTACTGATACGTACTTTGCAAAAGCCCAGTGACTAAGATGGGTAAGTGACAATAATAAACATTTTTAAACGCTTCAAACCCCTCTACCCCCCATGCCCCCTCACCACGCGTCCTTACTTAACCAGATGAAAATAATAGCATTTTGCCGGAGCTTGAGCCTAAAAAAATTGTGACTGGAGCGGAGCTGGAGCTTGGAAAAAAAAGATCTTGCTCCAAATCCCTGCTTAAAACCAATGGGTCGTAAAATTGTAGAAAACTTGACGATTTCAATGGGCAAACGAAATATCACAATCACTTTCTTCACGTCAACAGACAATGTCGGCTAAAGGGACTGTTGCATTTAATTTCTCAGCATTTTAGAAAATACTAACATTATTAATTTTCTCTTACTACGCCCGGCTACCGTCCAGACACAGGACATTCTATATATTCATGCGCCAGTGAACTTACGCCGGAAGTACTAGATGTAGCATGTCTTTCTACGCCTAACATCAGTCTTTCGGAAAAAGTTAACTTGAGCTTCTGGTACTTCATCAACGGAACAAATCATGGCAATCTGAGTCTGTTGAGAGTGAATGCCAACAAGGAAGTGAAGACACTGTGGTCAGCTGACGGATCTATGGAACCCTCTTGGAGGCAGGTGACTTTATGGTTAGACAGAGAAGAAGATTTCATGGTGAGAATTGTAATATTTGCAGACGAAATATTTTAGTGTAAGCTACATTGGTTTTGATTTTCAGATAAGTTTTTAGATAGATGGGGAAAAAAAGTTGGGGAGGGGGGTATACAAATATATTTTTTGTTTCGATATGTGGATTAGTTTTTTAGATAGATGGGGAAAAAAAGTTGGGGAGGGGGGTATACAAATATATTTTTTGTTTCGAGATGTGGATTAGGGGGGGGGGGGAGATGCTCAGAAATGCGTCCAAATTCTTTATTAAATAATAATAATTAGTGGTATTTTATAGCGCGGTCCCTAGGCTGCCGCGCTGTACATAAAAATATTATCAAAAGAGACATAATCATGACATTAAAATCAAATACAATTTTGAAATAAAGAACAGCATGAACAGCAGTACTTTTAAAGGCTAACCATGGACGGGCAGCCAACAACATCATTTATCGGTCAGAGGAGGGGAATCAGTCAGGGTAGTATAGTTTAAAGAGATGTGTTCTGAGTGCAGTTTTGAAGGCCTGGGTTGTTGGTATATTGCGGATGTATAGTGGCAAAGAATTCCATTGTTTGGGGCACAGAAAGAGAAAGATCGTTCACCATAATATGTTTTAGTGTGTGTCTTGGGAATGGACAGAATACGCGAGTCTGCGGAGGAGCGAAGCTGTCGAAGGGGTGAATAGACAGAAAGAAGTTCGGTTAGATAGGAATCCGAGAAAAAGTTGTGATAGAGAACAGACAACTTGTAATCGATGCGTGGCTGTATAGGGAGCCAATGAAGTGAGTGGAGTAGTTGAGTGACGTGATCACGTTTTTTGCGTTTAGAACTAGCCTAGCAGCTGAGTTTTGGACTTTCTGCAGTTTTTCTATGAAGTGTTTTGGTGAACCTGACAGAAGAGAGTTGCAATAGTCAAGACGAGAGAGAACAAGATCACAGACTAGAGTTTTTGTAGCGCTAACTGTGAGGTAGTGGCGGATGGAGCTGCTCTGACGGATAGTGGTGTATGCTGAATGGCAAATGTGAGAGATATATTTATCGATAGACATGTTGTTAGAAAGAATATAACCAAGATTCCTAGTAGAGGGTGTAAACTGTATGTCTGAGTTACTTACTTGAAATGAGGTTGGAAGAGTTGAGGTAGAGGATGATGTGTGATTGTGAATGAGGAGTGCTTCCGTTTTGTCATCATTAAGCTTCAACTTGCTGAGTGTCATCCATGACATGACATCATCAATGCACCCCTGCAAAGTCCGGACAGCGGAATCGACAAGAGATGGATGGGTATGCTTGTATAGCTGCGTGTCATTGGCAAACGACTGGCTCTCAACAGCATGCCTCCCAAGCAAGAGGAGCAGGGGTCTGGTATACAATGTGAATAGACCCGGACCCAAAACGGACCCCTGTGGCACTCCGTACACCAAATCAGCACTGCCTGAGAGACAGCCATAGAGAGAGACCGCCTGCGTTCTATCAGAGAGATAGGACCTAAACCAAGCCAAAACTGAGCCAGAAATTCCAAAGTAATTTTCAAGGGTTTTGAAAAGGATTACATGGTCAACAGTGTCAAAGGCCGCACTGAGGTCTAAGAGGATCAGGATGGAGATAGCACCACTGTCAAATGCGAGCAAGAGGTCATTGGTCACTCTCAAGAGAACTGTCTCTGTGATGTGGAAATGTCTACAGGCCGACTGATTAGAACTGAGAAGAGAGTGGTCAATAAATAAGCAAAAAGTTGTTTTAGAACTAGTTTTTCAATAACTTTAGATAAAAATGATAAGTTAGATAAAGGTCTATTTTTTTTTCATTATTTTCATCGAGACCAGGCTTCTTAAGCAATGGTTTGATGACAGCTGATTTACAAAGAGGGGGAACAGTGCCAGAAGACAAGCTTTCATTTATTATGTGGGTTAATCTATGTTAATATTTATTGCAATGGTTGTACATTTAGAACTAACAACTTGTTAAATAGAAGGTCAACTTCGTGTAATCTTGAATATTTTATGTCTTGAGATTGTTTTGATATAGATGAGTATACAAAATTCAATCGTGTATACGTGCATGTAATACATGTAAAACATGAGATGTATGTGCATGTAATACAAGTAAAACATGAGATGTATGTGCATGTAATACAAGTAAAACATGAGATGTATGTTCATGTAATACATGTAAAACATGAGATGTATGTGCATGTAATACATGTAAAACATGAGATGTATGTGCATGTAATACATGTAAAACATGAGATGTATGTGCATGTAATACATGTAAAACATGAGATGTATGTGCATGTAATACATGTAAAACATGAGATGTATGTGCATGTAATACAAGTAAAACATGAGATGTATGTGCATGTAATACATGTAAAACATGAGATGTATGTGCATGTAATACATGTAAAACATGAGATGTATGTGCATGTAATACAAGTAAAACATGAGGTGTATGTGCATGTAATACATGTAAAACATGAGATGTATGTGCATGTAATACAAGTAAAACATGAGATGTATGTGCATGTAATACATGTAAAACATGAGATGTATGTGCATGTAATACAAGTAAAACATGAGATGTATGTGCATGTAATACAAGTAAAACATGAGATGTATGTGCATGTAATACAAGTAAAACATGAGATGTATGTGCATGTAATACATGTAAAACATGAGATGTATGTGCATGTAATACATGTAAAACATGAGATGTATGTGCATGTAATACATGTAAAACATGAGATGTATGTGCATGTAATACAAGTAAAACATGAGATGTATGTGCATGTAATACATGTAAAACATGAGATGTATGTGCATGTAATACATGTAAAACATGAGATTTATGTGCATGTAATACATGTAAAACATGAGATGAATGAACAGTGAAATATGGAAATCATTTATGAAGAGCAACTTTGATAATCTAAAAAGTTATCAAAACAAGAAATAAATTATCAGATCAAAAGTAGATCATGTTTTTCGCCCAGAATGGTATTCAGGTAGAAATACATTTTCTAAAGGATTAGACCATCCTTGTCAATGGCTCAACAAGGTCAAGTGTTTCACCTACCCTCGCATTACAGGCACAAAAAATAAATTTGACGACGAGGAGAGACTCTATTTTGGCAGATCCAGTGCAACATTCGGAACAGTAGAACCCTCTCAATCCCAAGAACTAAAACTAAGACCATCGGTGAACGCTCCTTCTGCTTCCATGGGCCCACGTTCTGGAACCAGCTCCCCTTCCATATACGTCATAGTGAAACCTCGTCCATTTT
>CAXITT010000002.1:1846740-1860613 GCA_964033795.1 Lymnaea stagnalis | reverse complement strand
GACAGTCTACCAACTAGCTTGACATATCATGACAGTCTACCAACTAGCTTGACATATCAGGACAGTCTACCAACTAGCTTGACATATCAGGACAGTCTACCAACTAGCTTGACATATCAGGACAGTCTACCAACAAGCTTGACATATCAGGACCGTCTACCAACTAGCTTGTCATATCAGGACAGTCTACCAACTAGCTTGACATATCAGGACAGTCTACCAACTAGCTTGACATATCAGGACAGTCTACCAACTAGCTTGACATATCATGACAGTCTACCAACTAGCTTGACATATCATGACAGTCTACCAACTAGCTTGACATATCAGGACAGTCTACCAACTAGCTTGACATATCAGGACAGTCTACCAACGCCAGGCAAGAAACCTAAACCAATTATCAAACTAAAAGAACGGCTTGTTTTCCAATATTACTGCATGTCCGTCTTAGTGTTCCATGATAGTGTTCCATGATAGTGTTCCATGATAGTGTTCCATGATAGTGTTCCATGATAGTGTTCCATGATAGTGTTCCATGATAGTGTTCCATGATAGTGTTCCATGATAGTGTTCCATGATAGTGTTGCATAATCTTTCATGCAGCTCCATGAGCCTCGATCAATGATAGTATCACCCATGTAACGGTGCATGTACTCAGGTAGTGTTGCATGTACTCAGTTTTTTTTTGCATGTACTCAGGTAGTTTTTGCATGTACTCAGGTAGTTTTTGCATGTACTCAGGTAGTGTTGCATGTACTCAGGTAGTGTTGCATGTACTCAGGTAGTGTTGCATGTACTCAAGTAGTTTTTGCATGTACTCAGGTAGTGTTGCATGTACTCAGGTAGTGTTGGATGTACTCAGGTAGTCTTGCATGTACTCAGGTAGTCTTGCATGTAACCAGATAGTGCTGCATATCTCCGAATACAGTTCCATGTGATTAAACCTACCTAAACATTTCTATCAAATGTAACAATTTGGAATGCATATTTTCCAGCTGGAATTTCTGAATGATGGACGCTCGTTGACTGCCCTTGATGACATCACAATCGAGAGGGGCCCCACGGGTAAGACGGTGATTGTTTTAGAACTTAAACTTTGTAAAGGTTACACGGGGTTTGTTGTTGTTTTTTTGTTGTTTTTTTTTTTTTGTTGATTTTTTTTTTAAAGAGGATTCTCAAAATGTAGGAGTTTTAAACCGATAAAATAAACCAATCTTGTACCCAGGGTTCTGATAGTTCTCTACCCACATTGTTAGGCTTATCCCTTCAGCTGGGCAGTGCTACCACCTGTGTTAGACTTGTCCCTTCAACTGGGCAGTGCTACCACCTGTGTTAGACTTGCCCCTTCAGCTGGGCAGTGCTACCACCTGTGTCAGACTTGCCCCTTCAGCTGGGCAGTGCTACCACCTGTGTTAGGCTTGCCCCTTCTGCTGAGCAGTGCTACCACCTGTGTTAGACTTGCACCTTCAGCTGGGCAGTGCTACCACCTGTGTTAGACTTGCCCCTTCAGCTGGGCAGTGCTACCACCTGTGTTAGACTTGCCCCTTCAGCTGGGCAGTGCTACCACCTGTGTTAGACTTGCCCCTTCAGCTGGGCAGTGCTACCACCTTTTTTAGGCTTGCCCCTTCAGCTGGGCAGTGCTACCACCTGTGTTAGACTTGCCCCTTCAGCTGGGCAGTGCTACCACCTGTGATAGGTCACGTGGTGATTTGGAAAACTGTCAGGTGTGATTTCAGAATTAAATTTGGCGTCTAAATAATGCGAATTAATCAATTAACTAAAATAAAGGAAAGAAGAGTGTGTTTTTATTCTCAAAATCACCATGAATATTATCCTGAACAAACGTTTGAATCAAAACAAAATGTTATCGTTAAGCTCAAGTCAAGTTCAGCAGTCGAAAGTTTTTAAAATTTGTGAAATTTGCACTATTAAATGAAAAAATGACATTATTTATCCCTGTGTTACTACAGCGAGTAAATCCACAGTTATCAAAAAATTAATTTGCATTTTGTTTTTGGAAATCTTTAACTACAGATTATGGAACAAAGACAAGTTCTCCGGCATCTTCCAACCCAAAAGTACACTCAACATCGTCACAGAAGGTCACACTCACCAAAAAGACCACCACTTTCTCATCACCTACTTCCAGAGCCCCCAACGACACGACACAGAAAGCTACAGCAGGGGTGGCGAAGAATGACGCGAATAAAGGACTAAGCCAGACTACAGAAACAGCTCTCATCGCGTCCTTTTCTGTCATCGGTGGCCTCCTTCTGGTCGTCGTGCTTGCTGCTATCCTGGTGAAATGTCGTCGATCAAGACACCGTCATAGTTGTAGTGTCTATCTAACGGATGACTCTGTTTCTGGTTGGTATCTGATGCAAGATGTTGAAAACACCGAGGAAGACTGATTGCCATTCAAGAACACGAAATCTACACGAGTCATTTCTTCATTTTTTTGGTCTCGAGTGTGATTTATTTTTGATGACTTACGACAATGAAAACACGGGAATAAAAGCATGCATGGTTTGTTTCAAATAGTTATTCCTGGGATGTTACTTGAGGTTTTCGGGAAGATACACGTGCATGATTAAAGAAATAACTTTACGAGTTGGAAGCATATTGTCTCGTTCATTAGTTTCTGTCAAAATGATGAATGACAATAAAATTGCACAAGAAATTAAACGTTATGTGTTTTCATTGAAATGTGTCTGTTGGACTGCATCTACGTTTACCAGCTGTGTGTGGATATAATTCATTGAAATGTGTCTGTTGGACAGCATCTACGTTTACCAGCTGTGTGTGGATATAATTCATTGAAATGTGTCTGTTGGACTGCATCTACGTTTACCAGCTGTGTGTGGATATAATTCATTGAAATGTGTCTGTTGGACAGCATCTACGTTTACCAGCTATGTGTGGATATAATTCATTGAAATGTGTCTGTTGGACAGCATCTACGTTTACCAGCTATGTGTGGATATAATTCATTGAAATGTGTCTGTTGGACAGCATCTACGTTTACCAGCTGTGTGTGAATATAATTCATTGAAATGTGTCTGTTGTACAGCGTCTACGTTTACCAGCTGTGTGTGGATATAATTCATTGAAATGTGTCTGTTGGACAGCATCTACGTTTACCAGCTGTGTGTGGATATAATTCATTGAAATGTGTCTGTTGTACAGCATCTACGTTTACCAGCTGTGTGTGGATATAATTCATTGAAATGTGTCTGTTGTACAGCATCTACGTTTACCAGCTGTGTGTGGATATAATTCATTGAAATGTGTCTGTTGTACAGCGTCTACGTTTACCACCTGTGTGTGGATATAATTCATATTAATAAATCTATCTGGAGCCAATTATTGAGGGCTGGGGTTATACTATGAGCATAGTAATAAAAACTTGCTAAGATTTACTTACTGGGTGAGTCTTAAGTCTAGAGTAACATGAAAGAAGTGAANTGTGTGGATATAATTCATTGAAATGTGTCTGTTGGACAGCATCTACGTTTACCAGCTGTGTGTGGATATAATTCATTGAAATGTGTCTGTTGGACAGCATCTACGTTTACCAGCTGTGTGTGGATATAATTCATTGAAATGTGTCTGTTGTACAGCGTCTACGTTTACCAGCTGTGTGTGGATATAATTCATTGAAATGTGTCTGTTGTCCAGCGTCTACGTTTACCAGCTATGTGTGGATATAATTCATTGAAATGTGTCTGTTGTACAGCGTCTACGTTTACCAGCTGTGTGTGGATATAATTCATTGAAATGTGTCTGTTGTACAGCGTCTACGTTTACCAGCTGTGTGTGGATACAATTCATTGAAATGTGTCTGTTGTACAGCATCTACGTTTACCAGCTCTGTGTGGATATAATTCATTGAAATGTGTCTGTTGTACAGCATCTACGTTTACCACCTGTGTGTGGATATAATTCATTGAAATGTGTCTGTTGTACAGCGTCTACGTTTACCACCTGTGTGTGGATATAATTCATATTAATAAATCTATCTGGAGCCAATTATTGAGGGCTGGGGTTATACTATGAGCATAGTAATAAAAACTTGCTAAGATTTACTTACTGGGTGAGTCTTAAGTCTAGAGTAACATGAAAGAAGTGAACAGCCAGGAAAGAGAAGCACCTTTTATGGAAGGGGGGGGGAGGGTGTTGGGGGAGGGTTGGACTAAATATTCACATCGGAAAATTTTTCTTAGATAACCAATGGAGGTTACAGGATCTACAGTCACGTGATGGAATGTCTAAATATAGATTTGAGCAGTGGTTTGCTCTCCAAATAATTATTATGGAGGTAACGTCCACAATGCATGTTAGAATAAACATTGCGTCATGTGGGTGCTGTGTAAAGTTAACAAAATAAACAACCAAGGGGTGCTATATAAAGTTAATAAACAACTAAGGGGTGCTATATAAAGTTAACAAAGAATTAAGGGGTGCTATATAAAGTTAACAAACAACCATGGGGTGCTATATAAAGTTAACAAACAACCAAGGGGTGCTATATAAAGTTAACAAACAACCAAGAGGTGCTATATAAAGTTAACGAACAACTATGGGGTGCTATATAAAGTTAACAAACAACCAAGGGGTGCTATATAAAGTTAACAAACAACTAAGGGGTGCTATATAAAGTTAACAAACAACTAAGGGGTGCTATAAAAAGTTGACAAAAATTGTATAGGAAAAGTGGAATTAATAACAGAGTAATGAACTATTTAATATTTTATTTCCTACCCATCAATGCAATTCACAACATCATGTTGGTAAGCAAGGCCTTTATAATGATAAATATGAGAAAACTTTTTACATAATTTTTTTTAAATGTTATTTATATTTTATTTTAGAGGAGAGGTAACAACAACAAAAAATGGGGTGGGTATGAACTAGGTAGCATATATTTGGGGCGCCCCATTGCGTAAAATGTGTGTCCAGTCTCCAATCTAGCCTCCGAAGTTGTTGGCGGGCTTGCCCTTGACACCAAGTCCGGTAACTCTAAAGACAGAACCCGCCAGGGGTTGTTGTTTGAGATCGTCTGCTGGAATTTGGTACACACTTGACGTCACATAAAGTTCATCCAAGTCTTTCCCGCCAAAACAGCAGGAAGTGACGTTTGTCGCGGGAAACATAATAGTCTGGAGTGTCTTCCCTTTTTAACACAAAATAACATCATTTTATTATTTACTTAAACAATGACGTCGTTATGAATAATGAATAGTAGCCCGTGGAAGAAAGGAGTTAATTTGCCCTGGCCTGATAATGGCATCGATTTGAAACTTAAATAAGTTTAGAATATAAACATAACATTAAGGTTAAAGGTCATACAAGAAAGGAAGTTTAGGAAATGTCCATTATAAAATTAAGTTAAAGTACATGAAGACTCGTAGCCTTTAAAAATGTGTTCTAAGTGTGCATATTTTATCTGCATACTTGAGGACTAGTACTTTAACTGTGTACAAGACCCACATATTACGTGTAAATAAGTATGCTCTAGCACGTACCAGTCTCTGGATCCAGTCTGCACACACGGCTCCCTCTATAAAAGGCCACCCAAAGTTTTCCTTCAATGTCCGTGCACATTCCATCTGGGAGCATACTCTTGTCATCAAAGTCAGCCAAGACTCTCTTGTTACCTGTGAAGATAGTAACCTTAGATCGTATCATCAAACAAAGCCAAGCAGTGGCGAATCTGGGGTGGGGGTAGGGTTATCATGCACCTGGGTTTTCCCGGACATGTTTTCTTTTCAGAACCCTGCCCGGGCGTCCCATCGGTTTTTGTCCTTGGTTTTCCCCTGCCCGTCCCCATCTATAGCCTACTTTCTTACTTACTTTTCCGTGTTATACACTTGTGTGTCCCGTGAACTAAACACGCGTGCCAGCTCTATTTAGCTCAATAGTAAGGGCTACTAGGGTAAACATCGAAATTCTGGTTCCGGAAGTCATGTTTGTCAACACCACGAGTAACGTCATAACGGTATCGCGAGTTCATGATCATTGATCAATTGTTCAAGTTAGATTAAAAAATTGATTTCAAAACCGTATAAATGTAAGTTCTTATTTACAGACGAAGTGAAAACCCCAGTAACCAAGTTTTTTTGCACGTCGCTGGGAACTGGGAACTTGAATGTTTGCCATGTGGCAGGGGAACTCACGTCTCCGTGCCAAAAGGGTGCACTCTAGGTTTAATGCACAGGAACTCAATTCTCCGTGCCAAAAGTGTGCTCTCTAGGTTTAAGGCACAGGAACTCAATTCTCCGTGCCAAAAGTGTGCACTCTAGGTTTAAGGCACAGGAACTCAATTCTCCGTGCCAAAAGGGTGCACTCTAGGTTTAAGGCACAGGAACTCAATTCTCCGTGCCAAAAGGGTGCACTCTAGGTTTAAGGCACAGGAACTCACGTCTCCGTGCCAAAAGGGTGCACTCTAGGTTTAAGGCACAGGAACTCACGTCTCCGTGTCAAAAGGGTGCACTCTATGTTTAAGGCACAGGAACTCACGTCTCCGTGCCAAAAGGGTGCACTCTAGGTTTAAGGCACAGGAACTCACGTCTCCGTGCCAAAAGTGTGCACTCTAGGTTTAAGGCACGGGAACTCACGTCTCCGTGCCAAAAGGGTGCACTCTAGGTTTAAGGCACATGAACTCACGTCTCCGTGCCAAAAGGGTGCACTCTAGGTTTAAGGCACAGGAACTCACGTCTCCGTGCCAAAAGGGTGCACTCTAGGTTTAAGGCACAGGAACTCACGTCTCCGTGCCAACAGGGTGCACTCTATGTTTAAGGCACAGGAACTCACGTCTCCGTGCCAAAAGGGTGCACTCTATGTTTAAGGCACAGGAACTCACGTCTCCGTGCCAAAAGGGTGCACTCTAGGTTTAAGGCACAGGAACTCACGTCTCCGTGCCAAAAGGGTGCACTCTAGGTTTAAGGCAGACGTCTAAAAGCCAAAG
The DNA here is from genome assembly GCA_964033795.1 of Lymnaea stagnalis. Taxonomy (NCBI): domain Eukaryota; kingdom Metazoa; phylum Mollusca; class Gastropoda; family Lymnaeidae; genus Lymnaea; species Lymnaea stagnalis. The sequence continues at coordinate 1,853,646 of CAXITT010000002.1, read as the reverse complement.
AATGTTGAGAGTATTCACGAAAGAACTTAATCTGCCGAAGTTACACAATTTTTTTGTAACACCGCGATCGAAAAGCGACAAATCGGTTTCACAGCTATAAATCAATGGACAAAAGATTTCTGCCAACACCATCACAGCTATAAATCAATGGACATAAGATTTCTGCCAACACCATCACAGCTATAAATCAATGGACAGAAGATTTCTGTCAAGCACCATCACAGCTATACATCAATGGACAGAAGATTTCTGCCAACACCATCACAGCTATAAATCAATGGACAGAAGATTTCTGTCACGCACCATCACGGCCATAAATGAATGGACAGTAATTGTACGTCACGCCCCATCACAGCTATGAATCAATGGACAGAAGTTGTACGTCACGCACCATCAAGGCCATAAATCAATGGACAGTAGTTGTACGTCACGTACCATCACAGCCATAAATCAATGGATTGCAGTTGTTGCTTATTAAAAGCAAGTTCACCTGACTCTGACATTACATGCACTAATCAGCCCATGTCATCGAATGTGTACGGAACACTCACTTAATATAAGTTTATAATTAAAACTATGTATAAGAAGAAAAATATTTTATGTAGTTTAACGTTCAATTTTATTTGTGCAACACTAAACATTGACCTAGCCCTAGGACAAAACTAAACATTACCGTAGCCCTAGGACAAAACTAAACATTGACATAGCCCTAGGACAAAACTAAACATATACATAGCCCTAGGACAAAACTAAACATTGACATAGCCCTAGGACAAAACTAAACATTACCGTAGCCCTAGGACAAAACTAAATCTTGACATAGCCCTAGGACAAAAATAAACATTGACATAGCCCTAGGACAAAAATAAACATTGACATAGCCCTAGGACAAAACTAAACCTTGACATAGCCCTAGGACAAAACTAAACATTGATATAGCCCTAGGACAAAACTAAACATTACCGTAGCCCTAGGACAAAACTAAATCTTGACATAGCCCTAGGACAAAACTAAACATTGACATAGCCCTAGGACAAAACTAAACATTGACATAGCCCTAGGACAAAACTAAACATTGACATAGCCCTAGGACAAAACTAAACATTGACATAGCCCTAGGACAAAACTAAACATTAACTAAACATTGACATAGCCCTAGGACAAAACTAAACATTGACATAGCCCTAGGACAAAACTAAACATTGACATAGCCCTAGGACAAAACTAAACATTGACATAGCCCTAGGACAAAACTAAACATTACCGTAGCCCTAGGACAAAACTAAACCTTGACATAGCCCTAGGACAAAACTAAACATTGACATAGCCCTAGGACAAAACTAAACATTGACATAGCCCTAGGACAAAACTAAACATTACCGTAGCCCTAGGACAAAACTAAACATTACCGTAGCCCTAGGACAAAACTAAACATTGACGTAGCCATAGGACAAAACTAAACCTTGACATAGCCCTAGGACAAAACTAAACATTGACATAGCCCTAGGACAAAACTAAACCTTGACATAGCCCTAGGACAAAACTAAACCTTGACATAGCCCTAGGACAAAACTAAACATTGACATAGCCCTAGGACAAAACTAAACATTGACATAGCCCTAGGACAAAACTATACATTAACATAGCCCTAGGACAAAACTAATTATTACAGTAGCCCTAGGACAAAACTAAACATTAACGTAGCCCTAGGACAAAACTAAACATTGACGTAGCCGTAGGACAAAACTAAACCTTGACATAGCCCTAGGACAAAACTAAACCTTGACATAGCCCTAGGACAAAACTAAACCTTGACATAGCCCTAGGACAAAACTAAACATTGACATAGCCCTAGGACAAAACTAAACATTGACATAGCCCTAGGACAAAACTAAACATTACCGTAGCCCTATGACAAAACTAAACATTACCGTAGCCCTAGGACAAAACTAAACATTGACGTAGCCGTAGGACTAAACTAAACCTTGACATAGCCCCAAGACCAAACTAAACATTGACATAGCCCCAAGACAAAACGAAAGATTGACATAGCCCCAAGACCAAACTAAACATTGACATAGCCCCAAGACAAAACTAAACATTGACATAGCCCCAAGACAAAACTAAACATTGACATAGCCCTAGGACAAATCTTAACATTGACATAGCCCCAAGACAAAACTAAACATTGACATAGCCCTAGGACAAAACTAAACATTGACATAGCCCCAAGACAAAACTAAACATATACATAGCCATAGGACAAAACTAAACATTGACATAGCCCTAGGACAAATCTTAACATTGACATAGCCCCATGACAAAACTAAACATTGACATAGCCCTAGGACAAATCTTAACATTGACATAGCCCCAAGACAAAACTAAACATTGACATAGCCCTAGGACAAAACTAAACATTGACATAGCCCCAAGACAAAACTAAACATTGACATAGCCCCAAGACAAAACTAAACATTTACATAGCCCCAAGACAAAACTAAACCTTGACATAGCCCCAAGACAAAACTAAACATTGACATAGCCCTAGGACAAAACTAAACCTTGACATAGCCCCAAGACAAAACTAAACATTGACATAGCCCTAGGAGCCAGCTATAGGTTGGTAACCGGATCTGATGAACATCGAGTGTGTCCTCTTTTTTTTATCTGAGGACTTATTGATATATAACATTGGAATGTTTACATAAAATTAATTGAATTTAAAAAAAAGAAAGATTAACGACCAAACCAACTTTGTTTACTTCCCTTTTGTTACTTCCTTCCATTAACAAAACGAATGACGTGTGTAACGACGTTGTTTAACTGTAACGTTGATTTTGTATCATTTTGAGTATTGTCTAGTGTGCTCTTCTTCCTGTGTTTGCTAACCAGCGTTCCTAATTCTTACTACGATACTCATCGTTTTATTAAAAGCATGAGGCTAAATTCCATTTCTTGGATCGCAATATTTATTCACAGAATTTTTCACGTCTCACAATATCAAATAAATCTCCTGATTGGATGAACCATAATTATCCTCATCTTGTAACTTCATATATACAATATAATATTATAATATGTTCATAATATACAATAATTCACTCAGATTTGTGGGACGACTATCACGATGCTATAAGATGTACATTCATCACGGTAAGCGCCTTCACTATACAAATCTATCTCTTCCTCTCTCTACCAAGGCTGCCGCTCAATTTTTTTTAATTCCCAAGATTTCCCAAGATAATAAAAATATATAAGAGGTTTTTTTAATGATCTTGGGAATTTTTTTTTTTTAAGTGAGTGTTGGCCCTGAATGGGGTAGTGAATTCCCAAGATCTTGGGAAATTTCCCAAGGTGTGGCAGCCCTGCTTTCTACTTTTACTTCTGCGCATGACATATTCATATATCTAACTTCCTGAGAATACTAAATTGCGAAAACAATACATTATGCGAAACAATTCATTATGTTAATATTTGAGCTGTTACAACGTTTTTCCCTGTGCGCCAAAAAAGTCAACATTATTTTGGGCAGTTCTACTCTCAGACTGCTTAACGCCCTTCATTTAGGCTAATGCTCTGTGCTCTGTGATATGTGCGCTGTTATATATTGATTTGAAAAAGTCATCTCATTATTAGGCGTGTTCATTACTGTAATCAGAATAGCATTCATTGTTTCATAATATACTTGTCTAACAAAAAGGTCCTGAAATTAGTGAACGATTTCTAAACAGACAGATTAACTGATTTGATATTTTGAAGGAAAACAAACTAAAATGCATTCCTTTATATTTTCGGAAAAAGGTGTCTTTTTTCTAACAAGTGTTTGCTTCATGGCCTCACTTTAATTATATTTCATTATATTTCATTATATTTCATTATATTTCATTATATTTCATTATATTTCATTATATTTCATTATATTTTTAGTCGTTTCTGAACGAATCTGTTTCTGAACTACTCACATCATGACGTCACTACTCACATCATGACGTCACTACTCACTCATTGTTCCACTAGAAATGTCAAAGTCGAAAGCTGCGACGCTGAATGACATGGTGTCAATGTAGTACATGACAGTGTCATCTGGCGACCAATCCATCCCATTACTGACGTCCAGTTCTGTCAGGTGGCTGGCTATTTTGTGGTCAGGTGACAAGCTGTATAGAGTGCCGACTCCCATTTGTGGCTTTCCTGTGGCCCCTACTGGACCCATGGTACCTTTTCGAAAATACAGTTTTAAATAGAGATTGGAATAATAGGCATATTATGGCTCCTATTTTAATTTTTTTTTTGTTACTTTGATTGTACTCAATCATAGGTACAACAGTATATAACTTCTCTTGTTGCTTTGATTGTACACAATCATTGGTGCAACCGTGTATAGCTTCTCTTGTTATTCGATTGTCCACAATCATTGGTACAGCTACATATATTATCTACTATGTATTTGAAACAATGTTATTTAGGTGTCGTCGTACATTTTCATGAAATGATGCTACAATAGGGGCACCCCTCCCCTACGCTTCGCTCGCGCCCCTGATTGTTAGATACGCTGTCAAACGTTCAGCATATTCTTTCATGTATGGTGTTTGTTCATACACGCTTCTTTCCTGTATGGTGTTTGTTCATACACGCTTCTTTCATGTATGGTGTTTGTTCATACACGCTTCTTTCATGTATGGTGTTTGTTCATACACGCTTCTTTCATGTATGGTGTTTGTTCATACACGCTTCTTTCATGTATGGTGTTTGTTCATACACGCTTCTTTCATGTATGGTGTTTGTTCATACACGCTTCTTTCATGTATGGTGTTTGTTCATACACGCCTTCATTCGTATGACTGTAACGATAATGTGCCACCCTGTGTCTGTGATGAAATGAAATAATGTAAGTAAACAATTAATTGGAGATAATTGGTTAGAAGTTACCAACGCTGCTCTTTCTGTAAGACAGTAATATATATATATATATATATATATATATATATATTCTTATTCTTCTTTGTTTTGAGGGCCCACGATCAATGAATTGACCATTCTGGCTCCTATGTTTCAGAGGGGTTCGCGATGTTACTGTTCATGGGTTTCAATGGGATGCTTCACTGGTTGCAAGGGCGACTCAGCAGTGGTGTTATGAACTGGGGGTTGGAATACAGGAGGCAATAGACACAAATGTGTCGAGTGTAGCCGCCTCAACTGTTGCCTTTGGAAGCTTGTTCCAGTCCCCTATTGTCTTCGGCAGGAATGAGGAACTCCTGTACTTTGTATATATATGTATATTGCTTATGGTGTGTCCTGCTCTTTTTCACAACCAACCCTCCCCTACTCAACCTACTTAACATGTTTTTTTTATAGTACTGAGTGAAAAATAAAGCTGTCACGCAGCTAGCGTCTTTCGTGACGGTTGAACTCAAGTAAAAATGTTGGGGGTTTTTTTCATTCGGGGTTTAGGTGAAAATTATATTAATCAATAACGAGCCATGGGTGCGTTGTAGGACTGTCTGTAGGACTATTGTTTAAAGGTCGACAGGGAGAGTGTAGGGCTGTCTTTAGGCATATTCCTGGCATATAGGACAAAAAAAATTTAGCCTTTTGTAACACTTGGCTCCACCGGGTATTTTCTCAAACTACCCGGAGCCGGTGTCAACTGCACCCGGTTCAGACCTAGAATAATATTACTTTGCGTGCCTCTTCTGAAGAGCCCAAAACATAAGATTGTCAAAGAAACAATCCTCTCTATCTCAAGATGCGATTATCTATGAACTTTGACCTCCTAGTTCCTCCAATCCCAAAATAACAGCCATTGACGGATGAGGTATCTGAACAATAATGGGGTAAAGATCTACATCCCTCAACATTAATGTATGAGAATACTCAAGTGACGTCACTGACTTGTAACACAGTGTGGTAAGTGATCTAAATCGTATTTTGAACAAGGCAGTTCTTAAGAGTAGTTTGGCCACGCTAAGGTGCTAGTCACGTCAGGCTGTGGTGCTAGTCATGTCAGGCTGTGGTGCTAGTCACGTCAGGCTAAGGTGCTAGTCATGTCAGGCTGTGGTGCAAGTCATGTCAGGCTAAGGTGCTAGTCACGTCAGGCTGTGGTGCTAGTCATGTCAGGCTGTGGTGCTAGTCACGTCAGGCTAAGGTGCTAGGCATGTCAGGCTAAGGTGCTAGTCACGTCTGGCTGTGGTGCTAGTCATGTCAGGCTAAGGTGCTAGTAATGTCAGGCTAAGGTGCTAGTCACGTCAGGCTAAGGTGCTAGTCATGTCAGGCTAAGGTGCTAGTCGCGTCTGGCTGTGGTGCTAGTCATGTCAGGCTAAGGTACTAGTCATGTCAGGCTAAGGTGCTAGTCACGTCAGGCTAAGGTGCTAGTCACGTCAGGCTAAGGAGCTAGTCACGTCAGGCTAAGGTGCTAGTCACGTCAGGCTAAGGTGCTAGTCACGTCAGGCTGTGGTGCTAGTCATGTCAGGCTGTGGTGCTAGTCACTACAGGCTGTGGTGCTAGTCATGTCAGGCTGTGGTGCTAGTCATGTCAGGCTAAGGTGCTAGTCACGTCAGGCTAAGGTGCTAGTCACGTCAGGCTGTGGTGCTAGTCATGTCAGGCTAAGGTGCTAGTCACGTCAGGCTGAGGTGCTAGTCATGTCAGGCTGTGGTGCTAGTTACGACAGGCTGTGGTGCGAGTCATGTCAGGCTAAGGTGCTAGTCACGACAGGCTGTGGTGCTAGTCATGTCAGGCTAAGGTGCTAGTCACGTCAGGCTGTGGTGCTAGTCATGTCAGGCTAAGGTGCTAGTTACGACAGACTGTGGTGCTAGTCATGTCGGGCTAAGGTGCTAGTCACGTCAGGCTGTGGTGCTAGTTACGACAGGCTAAGGTGCTAGTCACGTCAGGCTGTGGTGCTAGTCA
>CAXITT010000002.1:1822105-1837210 GCA_964033795.1 Lymnaea stagnalis | reverse complement strand
CCCCCCCCCCCCCCCAGAAAGTTTTCTGCGGGCGCCCATGGATAGAACGAAAATGATTGACCGCCGGGATGGGTATCTTAGTAAATGCTCTAGGGCAGGGATTCTTAACCTTTGTTTTGCAGCGCTGCAGGCCGACTCCGTTTTTAACCCCCCCCCCCCCTTTTTCCAAACCTATAAATTGTATTGTAATAAAATTTAAAAATTAAATAATTTAGTTATCGCAGTTTTATTTCCTTAATTAACTTTCTATAAACAATGGAACAAAAAATACCAATACAAGCAATGCGCCAACAATATTCACCAGAAAAACATTGACTGCTGCTAATCAAAATGCATAAAAACTTCTTTAGACAAAAAAAAAACAGCAACATCTAGCAATGGCGCGAATACAATCAGTGACGTAGCTAGGGATGATGTCACCCGGTTCAATAAGCTCGTGGTGTCATCCCCTCCCCTCCCCCCCTTTCTTCGACTTTCGCGATGTAATTTTTCGTGTTAAACTTAGTCCGCGGTATAACATATACAAAAACAAAAACACATTAATTGAAGGTCAAGCGATAAATTTATTAAAGAACTGCAACGAACTTAGAATCGCCCATTGTTATCAAAGGATAGTTTTATTTCTCAGAATTTAGAAAAATATAGCTTCCTGTCACTTACAAAATTTACAGAACACTTCATTTGGCGTTGAAACATGGTCAAACGGTGTGTTTCTGACCTAATAATAAGGTAACCTAATTGTCTACGCATCAACCTTGACATTTTAATAAAACATGCATTTTGATTGGTTATATGGATGGAAAATGTACGTGTCATCTGTTATCCTTTTATGAATTTCGGTTAGACCGAGCAGTGTGTGCTCTGTGCTCTGTTTGGTGTCACCCCTTGAGATGGTGTCACCCGATGAGTTCCGCGACCCCCCCCCCCAGCTACCCCACTTAATAAACTTTTCTGGTCTTTTACCCCCCAGGGCTGAGGAGGTACTTTTCCCCCTGGTTAAGAACCACTGTTCTAGTGACATTTTTCACACACAGGTGCAGTAATTTGATATCCACAGGGGGGGGGGGGGAATTTCTTAATGGTTTGTAAAGGACAGCAGTGGACACAGGGACTTTTTATAGTGAGGGGGGGGGGGTCTAACTTTTTATGACGATTTGTGGCGATGGGCGGGTGGGGGGGGGGGGTTGAAAATTGGCAAAATTTGCGTGACGTCAGTTATGGATGGCCCCTTAAGATAAATTTCTTCTTGAAAACAATAGGCTATAGTTCTATGTATAGAAATGTGTGTTTATTAATTTCTGGGTGACATACATTTCTTTTCAAAGTAAGAGTGTTCAAAGTTGGGAAGAATGGCCGTGAAAATGGCCGTGATCGTGAGGTGAATTCATCTTTAAATTAATTCGGTTGTAAATTAGCAAATTATCATCTTTACAGTTTTGATAAACTCGTTTCATTTTAAAGTTTTAGTACGAACTCCCTAAATCCAAGGCCTGATTTTGGTCTACATTTCATGAAGTTTCAATAACAAAGACAAGTCAAAGTGAACAACAAAATATATTCAAGGCTAAGCATAATATTATTAAGTTTAAATATAATAGATTCCTGACAAGATTTAATAATTTTAAAATAATCTTGAAATGCATTTTTTTAAAACAATTTTTTTTGTTAATAAAATAAGAACAAAATTGTTTCCCAGTGATATTAAATGCTTTATATTGAATATGATTATACCATTAATTAAAATGTCGCGAGGAAAATATTATATTAAGTAAATTAACTTACTTTTTTTATAATTAAAAAGTTAATTCGTTTTATTTTTAATTTTTGTGCGTGTTGTCTTCATTTTAGTTAGTCACTAGTGTCACATGATCAAGTCATATGATTCGGAAAAGATGGCGGCCAAAGCTCTGCAATGTCTTGCAGTGTTTTCTTTACTATTTATTATAGCTGCTTGTGATATAACACAGCGAACGGTAAAATTATTTCATATTAACATCAAATTTAAAATTAACTGTGCTAAATGTTCTAGAGTGAAAGATGGTCATTTACCATAAAAATTAAGCAAATTAGTTTTTTTAACGTTGACTTTGAATAATGTAATTTATTTTTAGGTCAATGAATGAATTGATTATTGATTTTTGAACATTGAATGTCAATATTATTAATATTAATTAATAATATTATTATTTATTAATGATTATTTTGAAATTTATTGAAGTTACTTAGACCCTAACCCCCTTCACCCCAAGGACATTATAAAATCATATTGTTTGTAAGAGTAATTAAAACTTTAATTACTCTAACTTTAACTTTTTATACTTTATAAGGTAGCCTACTTTAATACTAGTCGACGCACCGACCTGCGCATGTCCAAAAATGTCGAAAAAACTTGTTCTATAAAATGGCATACAGCTACACGGTATATTTGGAAAATTGCATACTACGTCACCGTTTATTAAATAATTGCTTTCCTCATCAGTGACATATCAGTTTTTGTGTTCCGGATTAAATATTGTAATTGATTCAATAATGAAGAATGATAGACTGTGTACCGGTATCGTACACAGTTTTTAACGTAATAAATAAAACTTAAAACCAACCATTGGTTACTACATAAACTTTTCAAGTTTGGTTATAATCTTTTCTTAAATTATTAATTTTAAACGTCTGATAATTATTTAGATGTTTAAGGATTTAACATTAACGAATCACAGTGATAGCAGCCATTTCCGGCTTCTCGATCAAAATAAAAAATAATGACAATTTCATACCCCCATTTCTTCGCGGGATGCATAACTTTTTATCAACAGGTCAATGATAATAACTCCAAAAATGAAAAAACTCTTACAATGAATGTAGATTGGGGAGCATTAAACCGTATTTTGATGGCTTTACTAGTAAAAAAGTATTTATGAGATTTATGTACTAACTGAGTCATTATAATAATACTGTCCGTGATGCACAAAAAAATCTAGTAGCATAACTCAATATGATTTATATTGTATAGTAGGCCTGCCTATAGTCTTATATAGTCCAAATAAAATAAAATTTAATTAAATTTGTATGAATCAATGAATTGAATGACAGCAAGTCAGTGTCAGTGAGTGTGAATATATACACTATTCAATATACCATACTATACTCAATTATTAATACAATATATAATAGATAGTAAGGCCGTCGAAGATTAACTGATTTTTTAAAATTTATCATTATATTTACTGTATTAGTATGCATACCTGAATCACGACAAAAGACAAACATTATTTATTTAAAAAATAAAGCTTTCCCAACGTCCCATGTTATTCTCACTACTCCTAACGCATTTCATTCATAGGGCTTGATGACTCTATGACACAGTCTCTTTCACTATTTATTATTATTAGTTGCTATCACTATGATGTGGATTTCTTCTAATTTTATTATACTTATGTGAATTCTTTAATCTTGAATTGGTACAATTCTGTTTTGACAATTTGTTATCTTTAAATAGCTGATAAAATTTTAACTATAGGCTATAGGCTCTAATATAAGTGCTGCAAATTTATAAGTCTTATACCCTGTACGAAAAAAAATAAAGTAATGTGCAGTCAACGATGGTAAATGACATTCTTAGAAAAGTGGGTTGAATTTAGATTATTCGATACACTCTGTATTTACTCCATGCCTTGCTATTCACATGTTCAGGGAGAGCACTTTTCCATTTACTAAAACGCAGAGTTCTTCCTACTGGACTTTTTTAAACAGCCAGAAGCTTTTTGAACACAAAATTGACAGGAAAAGTTTTCATTAGTCACAATCCATAATTCATAGGCTGGTAGTCTTCCAAAATCCAGGATTTCCTGATTTCATTATTTTTAAAAATTGTTATGTTAGACCTAATTCTAAAATAAGTAAATATGGATTTCTTTTTTTTATATGTAAAAAAATATATAGTTAAACCATAGAAATAATACAGAACACAAATGAGTGAAAGACTTAAATAAAACTTTGCTAACTATATATAAAGGTGGGCCAATAATCTCACATCTCGTAGCGTAATATTTTACGAGATGTTCTCACTTTTATTGGCCCTCCCTGTATATATATATATATATTTCAATGAGACTTACTGTATAGCATATACTTAACAAAAGGCAATAGACTTGATTTATTTTTAACTTGTCAATCTTTAGGTGACTGTCACATCATGGCCTGATTGTGACGACTATAAAGAAGACTGTGAGAGGGCCAAACAGAATGGGTCAAACATTGTCTATGCTAAAGCTTCCAGCAAAGAGCATGATAATCTTTATTATGTTTTTAGTACAATTGGACTTCCAACAATTATTGTAGCTCATACCAAAGAAATGGATACAGACTTGACCTTCAATTGGACAAAATTAATGGAAGGAAATGGTTCCATTGTTGATGCGATCAATTTTAAATCTCCTATCAATGAAGTGTATTTATTTGGTGTGGCCTTTACCAGGGTAATAATATAAATTATTCTATAATTATTCTATTTTTTAACAGGTTTAGAAAAAAAAAATTACTGTGAAGTTGTATAGATAGAAAATTGATCAAATAAAATAGGGATGTTGAAAACTATTTCATCTATTAAATAAGTGTTTTAAAATTGATTCTGGACACTGCACTGCCATATTTCAAAGCAACACAATTGCAAGTAAAATAAACCCTAATTGTACAAGTTTTATCAGTCAGTGAGAAATACAGTTCAGACTTGAAATAAATGTCCTAACTTGAGCTGCTACCATGGTGCTTAATTGTCCTATGACAAATTAAATTTCAACAGCTTGTTGACTCTCTCATGTAACCTTAAAATTATTTAACTTATACTTCCAACAACTTGTACTTCCAGCAACTTATACTTTAAACAAATCTGTTTTCAGTTGCTGGAATATGATGACAAAGACGACACAGCAGATTTAGAAGAATGTGAGAAGAAACTGGATGCTGCAAGTTGGAACATTCGAGATTTCAGTCTGTTTACTTGGGATCCCGCAGTTGTTGAAAAAGAAAACACCTTTGTATTTAATACAACATCTGATGTCAACCTTAAAACAAATGAGACCCGTAATGGCAGCATCAGTTTTGCTGTATGTTCATTTTAAAAATCAATTTTAATTTGATAAAATACTGATACAATTTGATTTTTGCCAACTCTTAATTTTAGCCCTTGAGTTTTGTTTCTGATTGTCTGGCTGTTAAAGTTGATACTGCTGTCAAAAAATTATGAATATTTTCAAATCCAATAATCTGATACCTTTGATTTTGATAATGAGATGAAACCAAAGTTTTGAAAAATAAAACATGAAACACATATACTTACTTCAGAGTCTTGGAAGGGAGTGGCTATCTAATTATTTCCATTCTCTATACTAGTATTTATTCATCCAACTTATTTTAATTTATTCAATAAATAATGCAAAAACTCTTCCATTTAATTTTAAGTGAAATAAAAAAAATTAAAAATCAATCTTAAATGAATAAACTAGGAATTAATTTTGAAATGCCTCCATATTGGTCTTAGCAAAACACATCCATTTCAAAAGCAATTATAGAGATAAACATTAAGCAATGAGTTAATAGTGAACTGTTCTAATGAGTTAATAGTGAACTGCTCTAATGAGTTAATAGTGAACTGCTCTAATGAGTTAATAGTGAACTGCTCCTATGTAATCCATGAACTTAATATGTTCCAGTTTTCTGTGAAGGGCCAGAATGGCAGAGCCTCAGATTTACCAAGACTGTTGTTCAACTCCAATGAAACATTGTTTGACTTTGTGATAGCCAACTACACACCTTCATTCAACAATTCACGGTTTGCTTTGGAAGTTGCCGTCATCAGTAAATCCAAAAATGAAATGGATGTGGATCTGACAAGATCTATTGATGATGAATATGCTCCAGGTGTATTTCAGGTGAGGAATATCAGCTCTTCTCTTGCTGTTTATTTTCTGGTAATGTCTAAACAAAAAGTTTTTTTCAAAAGTAGTGTATTTAAATTGTGGAAAGGGTAAATCATAAATAGTTCACTACTGGGTATTTATCTAGTTAAGCCAGTGCAGGTATTAAGCTGAGTTGAACCAATTGTATTACAATCTGTTTTACCTCCAGCTAAATAAAATTTTTGTCATATTTCACATAAATCATTCTAAGCGGTTGGATTCAGCCAGTTTAGGTGAATCATAAGTTGAAATATTTTCAATTTGTCAAACCTGTTTCGTTGGGCATCTAAGTTAAATAAATTAAAATATTTTTAATATTTTAATTGTGCATTAATAGATTTACCATTCTTTACCTTCATTTTAATTTGATTGAAGTTTAAAAAATTGAAAAGTTACATAGAATATAACTTACTCATTTATCTAATTATATTACATAGCCATTGCATATTTAAACTATGAGAAATATGTTGTTAAACAATGCTTGAAACCTTTGCTTGAAACTTGTAAACATTCAACAGTGTTGGCATGGGCAGTATATAGGATTCTGTTAAAGGAAAACTGACTGAAGCAACAGTCACAAGAGTTGGGAAATAAGTTATTTAACTGCCTTAGTCATCTTACTTTCAAACAGATTTGCTCGAAATACCAATTAAGCACAGGCTAACTTTCAGGTTAACGTTGCTCTATTTTTAGTCATGAGATTTTATTCTATTATGCTAAATTTGTTGCCTTATCATGCAGCCCCAAAGAGGGTGCTGAGTTGAGTCCCATAAATTTAAAGTTATTTCCCTTTAGAAGTTTGAGTTTCTCCCAATTGTGTTCTGTTCCCAGATAACTGACTGGCTGACCAACCCGCAAGCGAGGGAAACTTCAGGCTTCTTCCAGTGGAAGCCCGTGGCTTATATAAGTAAGTCCAGAGGACGTAACACCGCCACCAAGGTGAACCACTACAAGTTACAGGACTTGACTCATCGAGAGCATGAAGCTGAGCAACTGAACAGTTCAGTTATATGGGCGTTCAACTCATCCCTGTGGAATGACAAGTCTGTCATCATTCGTATAGCAAACATTTCATTTGGTCTCCCTAAAGACGGCTTCTATGTCAAAAATAATTACACTGCATGGTATGTATCACTATTATTATGATAAAAGTCATTGTGACAAATCATTGCTGTTATTCAGCATTTGACACATTTCCTCTCCTGTTAGGATTAATAAAAAGTGGTTAGGTTTAATCAGTATTATTTAATACAAGTCTCATATCATCGCCAACTTTCGGCACTCGTACTTATCGTAGTCTTGTAGCTACTTCGTGTAGCTATTTATGCAGAAGACTTGTTGCACGGACCTATTTGTTGTTTTAAGCTCGGCTTCAAAAATTTTTCTCATTTGGCTCAAACTCTCTTAAGAGAAAGTACTATCTGGATTAAATGTGCAGGTGGCTGTGGCATGGCTGCAAATGACATTTCTACAGGGGACATTGCTACAGAAGACATTATTGCTACAGGTGACATTGCTACAGAGGACATATTGCTACAGGTGACATTATTGCTACAGGTGACATTGCTACAGATGACATAGCTACAGAGGGCATTATTGCTACAGATAACATTGCTACAGGTGACATTGCTACAGGTGACATTGCTACAGGTGACATTGCTACAGAGGACAAAAGTTTGATCATTAGGCTTTACACAAAAATGTTTGCTTTAGCTACAAGTGTAGTACAAAAATATATAGTCATATTTTGTGGAAATAATTTTTTTCAAATCTTGTAAAGATTTTTTGCAATAAATAAAATTAGATAGCGTTTATTTTAAGTTTTTGGCAAATTTAAAACTTGAAGACATGCAATCTATTTACTTTCTGAAAATTTTGACAAATAATGAATGTAATCAAGCATCAAAAGTCCTCAAACAATGGAATTTCCCCCCTGAGGTGGGATGATCACTTGACATCTGACCAAAAAGCACAGGCGGACATACTCAATCAGCAGTTCCGGTTGGTCTTTGGTGACAGTAGAGAGTACTCGGAGGCTGAGTTCTTTCTGAAGACCAACATAATGAACAGAGCCTACCCGTGATGGAAGATATTCAGATTTCAGAGCAGGGTGAGCGTGCCCTCCTCAAAACCATTAACCCCTACAAGGCATGTGGTCCTGACAACATCAAACCACGAGTGCTCAAAGAATTAGCCAAAGAAATCGATCCTCCATTGACAATCCTCTCCAATCATCGCTACGCACAGGCAATGTTCCAGCAGACTGGAGAACAGCGCATGTCATTCCAATCTACAAGAAAGGGGAGCATTCCGACCCTGCCAGCTATCGTCCGATATCCCTCACTAGCGTCGTCTGCAAACTGTTGGAGCACATAATCGTAAGCACAGTCATGAGCTATCTTGAAAGCCAAAATATACTCAATGACTGGCAACATGGCTTCCGAGTCAATAGATCATGTGAGACCCAGCTTCTCGAATTTGTAGAAGACTTGATGACCAATTTTGAGAACAGCAAGCAAACTGATGTGCTGATGATGGACTTCTCAAAGGCATTTGACCGTGTCACTCATATTTTTCCAAGGCACTACCAAAACATGGATCTCTAACTTCCTTAGCAACCGATGCCAGGCAGTAGTAGTGGACAGTACACGCTCCTCATTTGCCGGTGTTAAGTCAGGGGTACCCCAGGGCTTGGTACTAGGCCCCATTTTGTTCCTAGCATATACCAATGACCAATTCAAGAAACTGACATCCCAAGCAGGGCTGTTCATAGATAACACGGCAATGTATAGGACGATCTCCAACAGTTCTGACCAGGACCAGCTAAAACAGGATCTCCATCGGTTAGCTGAATGGAAGATGAGCTGGGACATGGAATTTCATCCTGCAAAGTGCCAGACACTGTTGGTCTCTAGAAATTATACCCCTCTACACCACCATTACAAACTGTATGGCCATAACAATGTCAAAGAGAAAGCCTATAAAGCCTTTGTCTGGCCACTTTTAGATTATGTATCTTCAGTCTGGGATCCATTCACTCGGAAGAGCATTGAAAGGTTAGAGGCCGTCCAGCAACAGGCAGCACGCTTTGTCCTAAACCGCTACAGGAAGTGTTGGCAGCATGCTGGAAACATTGGGCTGGTGATCACTTGAGGAACCACACCAATTATCCAGGCTCTCCATGATGTTCAAGATAAAAAAAATCCGCTGGTCCATTGCTCTAAAATAAACAGAAAATCGTCATTTCTGCAAAAGACAATCAGGGATTGGAACAAGCTTCCAAAATGACTAGTTGAGGCGACAACACTATTGCCTCAGGCCTTCCAACCCCCAGTTCCTGATACACTCCCTGTGTAGCCCTTGCATCCCGTGAAATATCCTCTTCAATAACAGGCACAAAAATATTGCAAATCCCCTCTACATACATAGGAGCAAGATTGATCAATGCATTGATCATGAGCCCATAATAAACAGAAGAAGAATCAATGTTTGACATACAATATAGCAATGCTTTTCATAAACATCTTTCATGGTATCCCTGATTTATTCATTAAATATATTACATCTTTGAAATAAGATAAATAAGAGGAGGCCTGCGTTCAGATTGAAGCAAAATGAAATATGCAGCGGGTTGAGAAAAAGCTAAAGAAGGATAATACAAAAAAAAGAGTAAGTTTCAGCCAAAAGCCTTCGACGGCAAAGAAACAGAGACAAACACTATTATAGTTGACAGGAAATGTTAACTACATATCTATGAAACAAGCTAAGAGCTTTTGTCTCTGTCGAAGGCTTTTCTGCCAAAACTTCCACATTATTGTATTGTCCTTCGGGTTTTCTTCTACGCCGTACATATTTCATCTTTTCAATAATATTCTTGAAGCAACTGGGACTATCAATCTAACAGCTTCCAGAACAAATCTTTTGATTTAAAGATCTCATTCAGCTTCAAAGTTCCATGGCAATAGGAATTTATAGATATGCTGGATTAAGACCTGGACATGTCAATTAGTGGAGTCAAGATAATTTCTTTAAAAAATATAATTTAAATAAATTTTTTTTTTTTTAAATTTCTTTTTCAACCAAGTTCTTTATTTTGTTTCCAGGTCTGCTGCCATGGGCTACGGCAAACCTCCAGAAGACTCAATTTCGACCATGGTCATTATCATCATCTCGGCAGGATTGGGAATTCCCGTTATCATCATTATTTTTGGAAGTATCTTCACTGTTGTCAGGAGATTACGTCAAAGGGCGACTGGTTACATAGCAGTACGTTCAGATCCAATAAATTAGCAGCCATCATCAGACGTGTGCAGTGATTCTATCTCCTCCAAAACTCCTTTACCCAACCTACCCCCATGTTTTTAACTTGGATTTGATTTTGGTTAGCATTTTAATTGTACGGGCAAAAGAAAAAAAGAACTATTGACCAACAATTTTAGGACTTAAAAGGTTAATATTTTGTTTGTTAATAAAAATTTGTATTGACCTTCCAAAGATGAGTTTAACTTATACTGGAATTATTCCATTGACTTGCACGTTAGGACTTTGTTTAAATAAATAGTTTCATATAAGTCCATTCTTTTTTTTTTACTCAGCTTTTCCATTTTTCCCACTTCAACACATGTGCTGCTTTGTTATTAAGATTTTTTCCTATGATTTTTCAAGTTTGTGAATATAAAATGGCTTAGTTTGTCCGTGTCATCTCATGCAGCTTGTAGTTATTTCTTATAAAAAATAAACTGCTTACTCACCAAAGTAATGTTAGCTTTAATTTAAATTTCTAATTCTTTGTTAAAAAGAAATAGGTTAGTAAATTAAAATGTACCTATTTTATTTAACATTATTTTGCGTGTTCAGCAGTGCTAATAGTTTAGCTTCTGGTATGAGTTCATTTTGTTTTATACATCTATTATTATAGTTACTTAATGATTCACATTCCACTTGGTGTGTATTGTAAAATATGTGTTCTGTTTTTGTACTCCCTTCTTACTACAAACAAATAATTTGTGTATAAACAGGAAGTGATGTACTCTTTTTAGTTTTCATTTTGATTGCTAGACAGAAAACCTGGAGAATTGTATTGAGTTCAAATCTTGAGGTGTATAACTGTAAAATGATTTCATATTTGTCAGAATCCAAGCTTTGCAATTGAAAATTGAAATAAATATAGAAGACAGAAAAGGAACAAATTAATATTGACTTGGGCTTTTAAATGAAGAATTTTGCCACTAATTTTACAAATGATGCACCAGAATAACGTTCTGAGAATTTTAAAACCTAACATTTGTTAAGACATGTAAATAACAACAATATGAATATTCATCTTTTGTCTCAGTGTCTCTGAGGTTGAGTGCTTGTCATATTTTCACAGGAGCTTTTGTTGCTAAGCAACTATCAATGCCATCTTTAACACTTTATTTTTAAAGTTTAATGTCTGTGTCACGTGTGTTTTTGTGTCAAATTCTGTATGTTGACTGAATGCATCTGTGTGTGTCAAATTCTTTGTGTAGACTGAATGAGTTTGTGTGTGTCAAATTATATGTATAAAATGAATATGTGTGTCAAATGCTGTGTGTAGACTGAATAAATCTATGTGTGACAAATTATGTGTGTAGACTGAATGAGTTTGTGTGTGTTAAATTCTATGTATATACTGAATAAGTCTAAGTGTGTCAAATTCCATGTGTAGACTGAATAAGTCTGTGTGTGTAGACTTAAGAAAGTCTATGTGTATCAAATTGTATGTTTAGACTGAATAAGTATGTTGAATTCTATGTGTAGACTGAGTGAGCCCATGTGTGATTATTCATTGTGCATCTGTTTCTGAAATAAAAATTTCAATAAAAATTATTGATGCCTGATATGACCTACTGTAAAATGAGAGTAAAAATATGGGCACAGAAGTGTGCTTTTGATGTCTTGTTTGCAAAGTGCTGGAAATTAATAAGTTAAGAAAAACTCTCTCTTCATGTCTTTCAAACCCAATGTCCTAACTTAAGCTCCGCTCCTGACCCTTCATTTGCTTTCAATCAAATATATTTTTCTTTATTATTATTGAGTAATGCAATTAAATCATGTAAGTAAAAATAACAAAACAAGTTTCCTTTTCTGTTTGTCATTGAAAGAAAACAATGAAAGGCGATTCAATTTGATGTACATTGAATAGAAAAGAAGTACAAGGTTTTGAAAGCAGATAGAAAGCCATTTAATTTTTAATTTAGCAGTCTATTTATACTTTATAAATAATAATAAATAATAATAATAATAAAGTTTATTTGAAAAACACGATTCATACCCAAAAGCTTGAAGCGCGGTACAAAGTCAACCATATTTTTAAAAAAAAACAACAACAAAAAATTAAGCGCAAACAATCATAATATTGCTTCCTTGTAAAATATAGGTATTTTTATTTATTTTGAATAATTTTATTCTAAAGTTTATTTCAACTTAATGTTACTGCTTGAAAATATTATGTACTATGTGAACACAATGATAATGCAGTTTTCTTGTTTCCTCTATCACTTGCAGACTAATTAAGTCAGAGGAATCTGTGGCCTGACTTTAGTTAAATCTTATTTCATGTGTCAGTGAATGCACGCTCTAGAAGAACAATTGACCAAAAAGTATTGACTAGAATATATGGGTTTATCTTTATTTTGTTATTAAGATTTTTCATATGTTTGGATTATTAGTATTGAATTAATATTAGGATTTTACTGCTATATAGAATTGATGAGTATTTGCTGATATCCAAAATGAAATACATCCATGGATGGCATTTGTCATCACAAATTGACTTCTCAATTTCTAAGTTACCGAATGTTATTGTATTTTTTTTTAATTTTGAGTGCTGAAAAGCTTAAATATTTTATGTTTAATAATATATATTACATATGAAAAACAAATTCAAATTTTTATGCACAATCATTACATTCGAAATAAGATTTTATTTATTTACCAAATTTGATTTAAATGTACAGAAATTTTATCACTCGTCTCTTAAAAGGAAATATCAAATGAAATTTTTTTAATGCAATTTCTGAAATTCATTTTTTCCAATTTCTTTATAAGCTCAATGTCCATAGCTTAGTGTCAAATCAGCTGATATTTGGCACAATTTATTTATGTATAACCCTTGCATTCTAATGTATTCTTTTTTCCTTTTTGTGGAAAAAAAGATATGGAAACTCGTTTCATAAACTCAATTCAAGTTTTGAGTTTTTAATTGTTTCTGTGGAACACGTGTGATTAGTGAATCTTTTCATTGTTCCGCTGAAATAAGTTTGATAGTGAATCTTTTTGAGTAAGCAATTCACAGGTTTATTAATTTACTTTTAAGGGTATTCCCAAGGATCAAAACAATAAAGTTAAATTGGTGGGCATATATTTTTCTTTGTTAGTTAATATTTAATAATAAAGTGCAGCAGTTTATTTAGGTTTACCTTATGATACCATTAAAATTTACCATATTAAAGTTTTTAATTGAAATAAACATTTTCTTAAACATTCTTTTTTTACTTTATTGCTTTCTGTTCTACAAAATAAAAATATTTGTCTGTTTTTTGTGGGATGTCCAAGGTTATGTCAAATGTTCATGAAGTGAATCAATTATAAGGATATGAGAAATTAGAACATTCTTGAAAGCCCTCCATCCTCTGTTCTTATAATCAATTTCCTGGCACTTCCTGAAATATCATTTCACACCCTCTAAAATGCCACCCCACACTCCAGCACCCTACATCGGGAAACCCTGGTGTAGAGAAGAGGTCTCCAATGTAACGCCTGCAGCCTATAGGACCCCATCACACCATGAGTAAAATATCTGAGGCCCTCGAAAGAAATCCTTTCATTCAAACACTTCCCTTGAATAGGAGTACTGTTCATTGTTTTAAGATTTTAAATTTATAGTTTAAGTAAAAATAACTAATGTAGGTACTTGGGTCAAATTTTCAAAATGAAGTTATAGCTTTAAGAGCTAGTTGGTTAGATAGGCCTGAAAAATGCAATTCATTGATACCAAATTTATCTTTGTTGGTCAATTCTAAAGAAAGTTATGATTTTTTTCGTGAATTATTTTGGGATAACTCTGTTAATTGAGACATATTGGAAAATATAAAAGTGACTAAAATAAAAATTGGGCAGAGATTTGGGAGAGATGTTAAAAAAGAGCAGTAAATTGAAGTTATTTTAATGACTTAATGAAGATAACCATAACAAACCATATATAGGCGCCTATCCGTGATCGTCATAACATACATTATCCAAACAGACGTCATACAATAAATTCTATGGTACGCTAGATGAGCTCATTAATATTCAAAATGGACGTAAAATTTCCATATGTCATATTTGAATATGAACACAACATGAACAATATTCTTCAAAATATAGGGTCATGCATATCAAATTGTTCGTATTGAAAAGGGGAAAATAATAAGTAGCATATGGAAGGGCGAACCAATGTGTCCATTAAAAAAATTAATTTATTCTATATCGCCGATAGCAAATCAATTTTCAGATATTAAATGTACAATATGGAGATTATAGTAGGAGTTTTTCTTGCATAGGGGAGGGGGGGTATCTTTCAATTCTATATTCTTTTTGCTAAGTGTAGCATTAGTTTTTCATAGAATCCCTACAATTAAAACAGAATTGTGCTGCTTCAACAAAGGCCTACACATTGCAAATATGATTAACATTATGTCATAATTTATGATGTCAATATAATTGGATAGGCCTTTAAAAAGATAAAACAAAGTATTTTTGTGTGTGTGAAGCATTTCAAAGTATCAATTCATCTAAATACTAAAGAAATCTTAATTTTAAATCTAATATAAAGATAAAATATACTTTTCTTAATATTTCCATGCTACAAATGTCACGTAGCTAAGGCCAAACTCCCTAATAGGCCTATTATGTGGTAGTGGAAGTTTCACTATTTAAATAAAGAAATACAATTAAATACTATCTATTCATAATATGTATTCTTTGTTAATAATATTAATCTCAAATAACTTAAAATAGTGCTTTTAAATGTTTTAGATGTATATTTTTTTTTATTGCAACTTATGATCAGATTTGGTCAAAATAGTTAAGTGTACATCCATGGGCGCTCGCAGGGGGGGGGCAAGGGGGGGCACTTGCCCCCCCCCCC
>CAXITT010000002.1:1767919-1817989 GCA_964033795.1 Lymnaea stagnalis | reverse complement strand
TTCGGGGAGTCAGTGCCAGTGGCCAGAGGCGTAGCTAAGGGTTGGCAGGTGGGATATACGTCCCGGGGCGCAAGACTAGAATAAGTGGGGGGGGGGCAAAATGGGGTTTGATGGCTAAAAATAATGGGTTTCAGAGTTGGATTGGGGTATAAAAATGAATCTTTTCCCCTGACGCCAAACACTGTAGATACGCCCCTGACTAATGGCGTCGAAATAGGAGGGATGGAGTGGTCCACCCAGGTGAAACATCATGATGTGATGTACTCCGTGTGATGTGATGGTACATTATGTGATGAGATGTACACAGTGTGATATGATGTTCACAAAGTCATATAATGGTGCATTATGTCAAATGAATTACACAGCGAAATGATGTACACTGTATAGAAAATGATAATATGTACACAAAGTCAAATGCTGGACACACATTTATGTAAAATATACAATACGATATGATGTACATCAGTGGCTCTCAACCTTTGTTTGTCCACTGCCCCATTGAAGCTGTAAACCCATCTCTACACCCCCTATCAAAACCCATTTTAAAAATGTTAAAAATGGTAGTTTTGTACAAGTCTTACAGGTAAAATGATCAAATCGTACAATGAAAATATGTTACATTTATTTGAACATTTTACGAAAAAAGTTGAAAAATTGTAAAAGCGGGGGAATCATTCAAATATTAAGATAGTTCAGAAGCCTGAAAAAATCCCCTTTACTGCAAGATGTGTTGTTGTTATTGTTGTTGTTATTGTTGTTGTTTTTGTTGTTGTTGTTGTTGTTGTTCGTCCGTCGAATACGACAAGGACCACCGAGTCATCCGGTTAGGGGGAGGGTTAGTTACGGCAAGATATAATCTAATAATCTATAGCATAACAACCTAAGGTTCCCGAGAAATAAATTTTGAACTTATACAAAGAGAACACATAGTGGTTCCCTGTCTAAGCAGTGGGGAGAAGCCGCACATACAATGTTGTAGAAGCCTAACACCTAGGTCAAATTCCACGACAGTGTGGGGGGAGGGGGGTGGTGAACTTTAGGTTTCTTATGGGCGTGGCAGACGATGTCACATATGGTAATGAGAAAATAATCGTTTTTAGCCTGGTCCTGTTATGTGTCAGGTGTGCTGATACTTTAGCCTGGTCCTTTTATGTGTCAGGTGTGCTGACACTTTAGCCTGGTCCTGTTATGTGCCAGGTGTGCTGACATTTTAGCCTGGTCCTGTTATGTGTCAGGTGTGCTGATACTTTAGCCTGGTCCTGTTATGTGTCAGGTGTGCTGACACTTTAGCCTGGTCCTGTTATGTGTCAGGTGTGCTGACACTTTAGCCTGGTCCTGTTATGTGTCAGGTGTGCTGATACTTTAGCCTGGTCCTGTTACGTGTCAGGTGTGCTGACACTTTAGCCTGGTCCTGTTATGTGTCAGGTGTGCTGACACTTTAGCCTGGTCCTGTTATGTGTCAGGTGTGCTGATACTTTAGCCTGGTCCTGTTATGTGTCAGGTGTGCTGATACTTTAGCCTGGTCCTGTTATGTGTCAGGTGTGCTGATACTTTAGCCTGGTCCTGTTACGTGTCAGGTGTGCTGACACTTTAGCCTGGTCCTGTTATGTGTCAGGTGTGCTGACACTTTAGCCTGGTCCTGTTACGTGTCAGGTGTGCTGATACTTTAGCCTGGTCCTGTTATGTGCTAGGTGTGCTGATACTTTAGCCTGGTCCTGTTATGTGTAAGGTGTGCTGATACTCAGCAATTCCAGGTACCCGGGTATTAGGATCAGTTGCCGAATCAGCCCCCGTTTTCACGCTATTAAAACTTTTCCATACCTAAGCCAAAGCCAGGATGCCGGTATCTTTCAGATGATTTAAAACGTCCCCTCGTCACTTTACTTCCATGGTCAAACACAACAACAACAACAACAAAAGGGGGGCGGGGGGGTATTTTATGGTGCTAGCATTAACGTGAAAAGGGGGCGTCACTTGCTCTCTCGTTCGTTGGTGTGTGCGTTTGTCATTGTGTGTATGTGTGTTTCTGTCTGCGTGTGTTTGTCTGTCTGTATGTAAGTATGCGTGTTTATGTATATGTGTGTGTATCGTATTTTTATGCATGGGCCTGTATCGCCCTGAGTGTCTGTATGTGTGTATGATTGTGTATGTGTGTCTCTCTGTATGTTTGTATGTCTGTCTATTTGTGTCTGTCTACCTGTATGTGTCTGTCCGTGTATGTCTGTGTCTGTATGTGTACGTCTGTGTCTGCATGTGTGTGTCTGGGTCTGTCTGGCTATCTGTCTGGTCTTACTGGTTCGTCTGGTCTGACTGGTCTGACTGGTCTGCCTGTCTGTGTGTGTGTGGCTGTGTATGTGTGTCTCTCTGTCTGTGTGTGTGCGTCTGTGCTAGTTATCGGGTTAATTTGAATTAACAAGTTAGAAGGAAACAAAGATGTGCTGCAGAGTCGTTTTTGACACTTCCAATGACATCTGAAAGTTAAAAAATAGACATTCGTCAGATTGCCTCATTGTAATCTCAGATGGCACATGAAAATAAAGTCATAACATTGATACATAATTGTATGGGCCATTTGGTGGGGGCGTGGGATAAGTTCTTCTCTAGCGAACCGGTGGAAGGAACCCAACAAGGAGTGGGAACAAAAGACATAACAAAGAGTAGTAACAAGGGACATAACAGTGAGTACGAACAAGGGACATAACAGTGAGTAGGAACAAGGGACATAGCAGTGAGTAGTAACAGGGGACATAACATGGAGTGGGGAAAAGGAACGGATTGCGGATTAATGGTTTCAATTGGCAAGGAAAGTTATCAGCCAACCCTAGTAACTATCTCACCCTGTTGACCAGACAACCCACATGACAGTGACCTCACCTGAGACCTGTGGACCAGACAACCACATGACAGTGACCTCACCTGAGACCTGTGGACCAGACAACCCACATGACAGTGACCTCACCTGAGACCTGTGGACCAGACAACCCACATGACAGTGACCTCACCTGAGACCTGTGGACCAGACAACCCACATGACAGTGACCTCACCTGAGACCTGTGGACCAGACAACCCACATGACAGTGACCTCACCTGAGACCTGTGATCAAGCCATCCCTCGAGAAACTTGAACGTCTGTGTTGTCGCCAAGTTGACATAGTTGGCAGTCATTGTCTATTGGTCAAATAGGTGTTCACTTAAATGGACGAGTGCTATCCACACTAGAGCTTTTTTCAGTATCACAGCTCACTGGACTGTAATTGGAAAACGTACTATATCAGAAACATTGTAAACCCATTGTAGAGAGTGCAAGAAATCTATTGGACGCCTTTGGCTAGATCTTGGAGTCAGTTAACTGCAGCTCAAAGCCTTATATGGTCATAGTGAACGTGCATTGGAATAAATGTAAAATGATCTCACGCATTGTCAGAACTTGATTGGTTTTTTTTTAATAACCCTTCCTATAGCCAAGGGTGTCAACTACTCAAACCTTTGCGCGACCTAGCCCAAGAGTTACAACTACTCAAATATATGTTCGGCCTAGCCCAAGAGTTACAACTACTCAAATATATGTTCGGCCTAGCCCAAGAGTTACAACTACTCAAATATATGTTCGGCCTAGCCCAAGAGCTACAACAATTTGATTGCGGGGCCATTTTTATAAGTTACATCAACTAATAAAATATTTTGGTAGCCGCAGACAGAGGCGTATTGTTTGAATGTCACAATAGATAAGTGAAAAAAAGACACCCCCCCCCCCATCTATTCCTTCAAGGAAAACGTTTGCGGCTTCGGAGCCGCGGGGTTTCAGAACCCTAGCATATACATGTCAACCCCATATCAACCCCATATCAACCCCATATCACCCCCACACCAACCCCATCAATAGATAAGTGAAAAAAAGACCCCCCCCCCCCCATCTATTCCTTCAAGGAAAACGTTTGCGGCTTCGGAGCCGCGGGGTTTCAGAACCCTAGCATATACATGTCAACCCCATATCAACCCCATATCAACCCCATATCAACCCCATATCAACCCCATATCAACCCCATATCAACCCCATATCAACCCCATATCAACCCCATATTAGCCCTATAATGTTATTGTTTCAAATTCGGCTGTCACGTGATGAACACCCATTAGAGATAACTCTCTAAGCTCACAACGAGGCTGTCAGTGTCATGAAAAAACAAGACAGTTGTGTCAGGATAAACACACCCGTCTGTACACTTTACTCAGGACAAAGTCTTTCTTATGTTATCTAAACTCAAACTCATCTCCAATCCAATATTATAACCATGCTGGATTTAGTGTTTAACAAATATACGTTGTTATATTAACTGGGAGATTTATTGATGTCCACATGTCATTTTGATGCATGTTAAGCTGTCTTTAGTGGATCCTCTACTTCAAGCTAAACAAAAGTTTAGTGAGGCAAATGTGAACAATAATTAATGGTATCCAGGGGCGCAGCTAGGGGGCAGGGTAGACAGATGTCCCTGGGCACCAGACTAGTTAGGGTCGCCAAAATGTGCATTGATATTATTTTCTAGATGAAACTAATGGGCTTGAGAGTTGGAGAAAAGAAAGGAATGCGCTTTAAAATGAATCTTGACCCCCCAGGCGCCAAACACTCTAGCTACGCCCCTGGTGGCGTCAAGGCGTTTCTATTACAACAGTGTCCCAAACTATTCTCCATTGCCCGCAGCGGCGTAGATAGTGTTTGTGATGTCCAACGCGGATCAATCTTTGCCCCCCCACCCCCCCCTCCAACCCAAAAAAACACCAAAAAAAAACTCCACAGCTGTCCAAAAATGCCCCATTAATATGATGATAAACTACCGCCTTCTTCGTACGTCATGATTTGCCTGCCAAAAAATCACTCAAGGGCAATAACACTAATGGCGAACACTGAAGTTTTTGAGCTACTTTCTATTTCGTTGGGGTTTTTTTTAAATATATATATATATATGTGTCCTTTCTGCTAAGGAAGGATCTTAGCCGAAAGTTCTTCTTTTATTGTCCTGTGTTCATATTTCAAGCTTCCACATACATTGTTCTACTATTTCCTTCCACATACATTGTTCTACTATTTCCTTCCACATACATTGTTCTACTATAATTTCCTTCCACATACATTGTTCTACTATTTCCTTCCACATACATTGTTCTACTATTTCCTTCCACATACATTGTTCTACTATTTCATTCCACATACATTGTTCTACTATTTCCTTACACATACATTGTTCTACTATTTCCTTCCACATACATTGTTCTACTATAATTTCCTTCCACATACATTGTTCTACTATTTCCTTCCACATACATTGTTCTACTATTTCCTTCACACAGCTTTAACGCTGTCATTTATTTATCACCCAAAAATACCACAGTCGTTTTCAACACATTACAGTTGTTGAGTCAGCTGTGAAGAGGGGCGTTGAGTCAGTCATGATGAGAGCCACTTATCAAATACTTTTATAACTTAAAAGAACTAAAAAAAAAATTATTTACACAGACAAATAGTTCAATAAATCTTACTCCAAGAATCTTTAGGATATCACAATGAAACACATGAATAATGTAAAAATACACATTAAAATTAAACACTGTAAAACACATCAATACTCAAAATATAACATATCCTCTACAGTAAAACATATCAATAATCTAAATAAAACATTGTCTACTGTAAAATACACAATGATGAAAATAACTTAACACCGAATTCCAAAGTTGCCGTAAGGAGATAATGATGACATCAGAAACATGATTGTCTGTCTGGTCAGGATTGTCTGTCTGTAAGAAATACTTCACCTTCAAATACTATGTCGCCAACAAATCAAGGAGTCTCCCTTCACTATATTTAGCCGACTGTGGATTTTTTGGCCCTGATATTCTTATCATGCATGACATCATCGATCCATGCAGATGGCCACGGACTGAGAACGTTGAAGTCAGGCAGAGTATCGGGACTTGGTGACTGTTAAATATCCCATTAGAAACTCGTATTCGGACATTTGTACCAAACAAAAATTGTTTACTTATGAAAATTGTTCGACGGAAATTTCTTTTAACATTTGCTATTTCTCTCTCATACACTGAGTTGAAAGCGCGAGTTTCAAAGCTAGAGAAGTCTTGTCAGTAAATGACGTCATTGAAGGAGCCCGTCTAAATCCAACATCTAGATCGTCAGTGAAGTCCGTCCTGAGTCATCGGAGACCCATCCATCGCGATTGAACCACCGTTTCAAGTCACCGGGACCTTTTACAAGGATTGTAATATCAACGTTTTTCTCTAATACGAACGGACTAACGAATAGACCAACGAACAGACTAGCGAATAGACTAACGAATAGACTAGCAAATAGACTAGCGAATAGACTAACGAATAGACTAGCGAATATACTCGTGCTTCTCTACGGTGAAAGGATGATGCTATTCGGATGTCATTTGTGGTGTTTATTTTAGTTAAACTGAAAAAGTAAGTTTACAAAAATATAGTCCATTCCTTTATCTTTCATCTGATACCTGATTTTGTCTTATAAACCCAACAATAATATTTTAAATAGTTTTTTTAATCCCAATCTCTCACTTCTGGTACC
This sequence comes from Lymnaea stagnalis, assembly GCA_964033795.1. Lineage (NCBI taxonomy): Eukaryota > Metazoa > Mollusca > Gastropoda > Lymnaeidae > Lymnaea > Lymnaea stagnalis. The sequence continues at coordinate 1,811,387 of CAXITT010000002.1, read as the reverse complement.
CTGGTACGAATAGTCACAGCCTTTTTGAAATGTCGTCAGTTATTATTTTTTTGTTATCTTGACCAAGACAAAATTGAGGCATTTTTATTGTTCAAGATTATTTCATCATGCCACACGGCGTGCACTAATCTAAACGGCCAAGTGGCTCTCAGCAGTGAAAAGCAAAAACGACTCACTAAAATCTCTACCATGCTTCGATATTAAGAAACCAAATGATGACCAGGGTCAGGGTTCATCAAAAGACTTTCCTCAGCCTACCATTGATACCGATTATCCCGATATCAGCTACATGCATTCTATATACAGCCAATAGTGGACATAATGGAAACGATTGACGTGAAAATACAAGTAAAAGACACGGTTGGTTATGAAACTGATATGTATACTGATGATGTTGGTTTAAACCAAGATACTGTTAATGTTATGGCTATTGACAAAAACTGGCACATTTGATCAGATGCTTCTATCTGGAATGTACCAGTTCCAGGTTATTTTCGGTCAGAAATTATTAAAATATGGAGTAGCTCGTTTCAGAACAAGGACGGACTATTTAGCGTAGTGACAAGGCAAGATGTGAAATCTAAAGGAGGTGTTCTCCAACTAACAAAACAATGCATCTACAGGATGATGTAAAATGGCGAAAAAATACTGCGGTCATGGATGGTTTATTCACTCGTCCGTCAGAAATTGTATTGTTTTTGCTGCAAAGTGTTTGTTGTTAATGTTACAGAAACAACATCGAAGTTTGTTACAGGCTTTGAGAAGTGGTGGAAATTAAGCCCAAAGCTACAAAATCAAAAGGCATCGGAAGAGCGCCTATGTTGTCTTGAAAAGTGGAAAGCATTGGCAGCAGGACTTGGGATACACAAAACAAACGATGCCGAAAGTATTTCTGTGATGGACAGGGAGAAGAAAAAGTGGATGGATATCCTGCATGGATTGCTGGACATCACATTGTTTCTTGCAAAGCAAAATCTGGCATTTCATGGCCACAACGAAGATGAATCTTCACTGAAACTTTCTTGAAATGTTTGAGATGCTATCTAAATATGAGCCAGTGCTAAAAGAGCACCGAATGAGACTAAAGAGGAGTGCGTCTACAGAAAAGGCATCCGCATATTGCCTTTCACCCGAAACCCAAAATGAATTTATAAATGTCTTTTCAAATCATGTGAAGGAGATTCTTATCATGGATATAAAGACTGCGAGGTATTTTGGAATTATGTTCGAAAGTACACCTGATATTCCACACAGTGACCAGATGTCTGAAGTGACCAGATGTCTGAAGTGATCAGATATGTTGATAATCCACAATGGGAAAATTGACGCGAGAGAAGTGTTTCTTGCATTTTCCCGTTAAGATTGAAAAAAGCTGATGACCTCAGTTCTGACATTCTTACAAATCTAAAAGGTGATAGATTAGACATAATAATGCTCAGAGCTCAAGGTTACGATGATGACACCACAATGTCTGAAATTCATGGAGGTGTTCAGGCCATTCTGAAAAGAAATAATAAGAAAGCAATAATTTTTAGTTAATGGCAGTGTAGGCCATTCACCTGTGTGGTCAACACTCTTTGCAGAAAATGCTTCACGTATTAAATTTGCCTGTACTTTTGAAGAATATTTTCCTTTTTTGATGCATCCACTCATCGATGGAATGTTCTAATTGAACACGCCACTGGAATGTCATTGAAATGACTGTCAACAACGCGTGAGAGTGCTCATCATGCTGCTATTAAAACAGTGAAAGATGAGTTTGGTGAATGTGTGGCGGTGATTTAAGCTCTGTGTGATCCTCTTGGTGATTTGGAAACAAGAGCTACAGCACAAGGTCTTTTACACGCTGTCTGTGATGACACGTTTATCTGCTACCTGTACCTTTGGCATGATCTACTTGAGGAAGTTAATCTTACACATCAGTATGTGCAAACTAATGGCGTTACTCTTGACAAAGCGGTAACGAACCTAGAGGCTTTAAGGTGGTTATTGCACGAGAAGCGCCACCACTTGGTGGAACATGCTTTTGAAAATGCTCTATTAAAATCAGACCAACATGGAATTTCGGTAGAGAGAGGATTGAGGTTTAAGAAGAGAATGGCAGGAGAACAATTAAGAAATGCTGAACTCTTTCTGCGGAAAGAAAACAGTAGGGAGATGCTAGAGTGTATTGATCGCTTTCATTCTGAACTCCAGATCAGATCATCAGGAAGTAACAAATATGTTTGGGGCTGTTCACCCCAAGAGTCTAGTTAAGGCAAGTGAAGAAGATTTATTGTTGTCCGTTCCAAAGTTAACTTCTTTCTAGGATGCGTTATCAGAGGATGAACTTTTAAAAGAAATACCAAGGCTCAGAAAACATCTAAAAGCAGTATATATTGAATTTCACAAAGTCATGGACTTGTCTGTATTTGATGTTTTTAAATTCATAGCTGAATGGGACTTCCTAGAATCTCTTCCAATACTCTCGCTAAGCCTTTAATTTTTTTTCTTACGATATGCGTGTATGCGGCTTCATGTGAGCGGAGTTTTTCAAAACTAAGGATTATCAAGAATTATTTACGATCCCCCATGTGACAGTCATGGCTTTCTGATGTGGCTCTGCTGTCAATTGAATGTGATACAATGAAAGACATTGATTTTGATCAAGTGATTGAAAGGTTTCCAGCTATGAAGACAAGGAAAGGAAAATTTTAAATAGAGTAAATTTAATGTAAAAATAATTATAAACTTAACGTTGTTACAGTTTTTAAATACATTGACCTCATGACCTTCGATTTATGTGTTTTTGTTCTTATCACTGTTAACGTTATACTGTGGACTTTTTTAACAAGAAGAAATCCATCATGGAATTTCGGGATGGAAGGGGAGGGGGGTTGACACCATGATTTTACCGCACCGGGTGACACCAACCCTAGCTACGTCACTGCTTGGTCTGGGTGTGACGTACATGCTCTCCGGTATTTTCGCGCGTTACTTTTTAGGGCGGGCACACTAAGGAATTTTATGCGAGGTTTTCATCGCATCCCTAAAGTGCAGCAATGTTCACGGCGGTCCTGTGGGCGCTCTGCAAGTAGAAGCAAATAGTCTACGCCTTTTTATTCCCGTGTTGGTAGAGAGCAATTGGTGGGTGTTAGTGATGGAATACTTCTGTTCATGATTTAAATATTTAATCACTAGTTAGCTCCGTCAATTTGACTTAAAACCATGATATTGTGATGGCTGAACATACAGCCGTCCACTGAATTCTTAAATGGAATTAGAAACCAGTGTATGTGAGTGTAACACGAAACCATTATATCGTTCTGGTTACACATACTGCAAATTGCTTATAAGCTATTGATACAACAATAAACCGCTAGCAAATATACGTAAAATATGTGTAATAGGGTAACTTTTCTGCCTTGTGCTAAATCTCACATAGGAAATGGTTAATGTTATGGGATAATATTACCAGCTGTACTAATATAATTAGAAGACATTTCGCAATTCGCTTTTGTCATAAAAAAACACAGCGATTGAGTGATGCGATTATCTAACTAACGGGGGTTATACCTTACACCATTGTAGTACCTGTCCTGCTATGGGTGCATCTTACATAGACCCCTTACATGGACGACACTACCACAGTAATTTCTAGACCTGTATGTTAGCCCTCACATCTCACACTGGTTATGTGTGTAAGGCGGAGTACAAGTTAAACACTGCTACGTGCTTAATTTTACAATCAACATTATTACAATAATATAATTTTAAATGCCATTTGTATAACATGCACTACTCTAATGTTAGTTAAGTATAATTTGTCACAACCTGTAATTACAGGGTCAGTTAATATGGTTATTGGTTAGCTGTGTTATTCAATGTTAGTCAGGAAATTTCTTTAGTGTATATCAGTAAACCTGTCAGTCTCGTTCATCACCACCACCACACAACCTTGCTATAGTTAGTTCTATGATAAAGGGCAGCAGTTTATTTAGGTTAACCTGATGATACCGTTTAAAAATTGCCTTATTAAAGTGTTTAATGGAAGTAAAGTTTATCTTGAATATTCTATTTTACTTTATAGATTTCTGTCTTACAAAATAAAAATATTCAGCTAGTTTTTTGTAGGATGTTCAAGATTTGGTAAATTTTTAGACACATCGAAACAAAAGTTTTAGTGGTTCCTAAAACTAAATTGACTTTTGAACCCCTAAGATACTGACTGTTCAGGAGTTTTTTGTCTGTTATTGCTGATGGAAGAAGAAGATGAAATATATGATGATGATGTCTTTTAGAGAAAATAAGACCCTTAGTTGGAGCTATATCGGTACACTGATGAGGATTTGAGAAATGTGTTTATTTTACAGCATATTTAAATCATTCTTTAAATAATTTTATTAACTTATTTCATACATTTTTTATACATAAATTACACCTTAGGAAAACAAATACAAAACAAAAAAATACAGGCCAAATTGTGTTTAATGTTAACAACCAAAAAATTCTTGTATAATGAATTCAATATCATAATGGTCATGACAATAACATCAATAGCTCAATGATAGCTGCTTATTCTGGCCTGAAATTTCCGCTGTTTGTCTCTCATTTGATATTCAATACTTCTACCATAAAACATCTACCAGATTAACCTAAAACTGCATACCTGTTACTTAACTAATAATTTGTGTGTTATGAACACTCTTTTAAACTTTATAGAACTACATGTTAAATCATTTAAATGATAATATTAGAATAAAAGTGAATCACGTTAAATATCTATATTTAGAAATGAAAATATATTTCATGTCCATGACTTTATGCTAATTATGATCAATGCAAATAAGACAGTGTATATACCATGCCTAGAGCAGGGTTTCCCAATCTTTTTAACTATTTATAAATTGTTCAATCAAGTCTCCCATCCCCTATAAATTTTAGACTAATTCACAAACCCCCACAAAAAATCAATGTATTTTAAAATTATAAAAAATTGGAATTCTTAAGTTTTCATTAAATTACAAGAGAGCTAACTGTAGAATAGAAAACATATTTGTGAATTGTCATATAATGTCTCAATAAATGAAATGAATAGTTATAAGGATATAAGAACTTATAACATTCTTAAATGTCCTCCTCTATTCTTATAATCACATTCTTCTAACTCCCTGAATGCCATTTCACACTCTCTGAAATGCCATCCGGCAACCCAACATCCCACATTGGGAAACCATGATCTAGAACAGAGGTCTCTATTATACAGTTGACAACATTAGGCTTCCAGCCTATAGGACCTCATTTCACATGAACAAAAAAATATCCAAACCTTTAGAAAGAAATGATTTCATACAAAAAAATTTACTTGAATAGGAGTATTGTTTTTTTGAAAAACTAGGTGAAATCTCATATTTTAATATTGTAGTTTAAGGTAAAAATAGCTAATGTTTTAGATGTACAGGGTGGGCCAATAAAAGTGAGAACGTCTCGTCAAATATTACGCTACGAGATGTTCTCACTTTTATTGGCCCACCCTGTAAATTTGTTTAATTTTTTTTTTTTTTTTTTTTTTTTTTTTTAAATTTTTTTAATTTTTTTTTTTTTTTTTTTTTTTTTTTGCAACTTATGATCAGAATTGGTCATCAATTAAGCGAAGATCCCATTTTAACATGTGGCTTAAACAAACCCTAGATCAATTTTTCTTATAGTGGTTTTCTTTTTTTAATTTTTTTTTTTTTTTTTTTTTTTTTTTGCAACTTATGATCAGAATTGGTCATCAATTAAGCGAAGATCCCATTTTAACATGTGGCTTAAACAAACCCTAGATCAATTTTTCTCAAAGTGGTTTTCCCCTCAACTGGTGCCGCACGTGTGTCTTATGTTAAGGTCTGCATGAAATGAGGCAAGAAACTGTAAATAATTTAAAGAAATTTACAAAGCCAATAAAAAAATATAACTGCTAGCATTATTTGGTAACACTTAATAGAGTTTTATCAAATTGGTTGATCATGGATTTAAAAAAATTTTATGACATGTTTAAGGTCAAATAAGAATATCAAAATAATTAATATATCTGGCAACGGCCCGTGGTGCAGTGGGAAACTATTCCACAGGTCCACAAAACTTAAAAGTTTAGGAACAAAATGGCCTAAATAAAGCTGAACATGTGACCCACACACAAACCTCAATAAAAGCTGAAAATGTAGAATGCATCTGCTCAAGGTGATAACCCTACACAAATGAAGCCATTCTTAACCCCTTAGATTTGTGCATTTAAGTATACTTTAGCGAGTGTTCATGAAATTTACATGTAATCATTAAAAGATAAGTACATATTTATTGATATCTGGTTTCTTTGTGTACAGCACTTAACATATTATTTACAGATAAAGTCACATAATAAAACAACTAAATTCATTGCATCCAATGTTTAAACAATAAAGAGATAATAAAATCCATAATTTTATTCACATGAAATAGTCATAAAACATGAAATAGTCATTCTCTGAATTATCAATTTTGATTTTGTGAAAATGTAATTTAAGCAAAAAAATTATTTTTAAATAACTATTGTAATAAAAGTGTGTAAATTGGATTGAATGTTGACATTAAGCTTAGACATTACAACTATTTTCAACTAGATCCTTTATACATTATTTTAAGTAGTTTAGGAATGTGCCATGAGTTAAATGGATTATTTTATTCATTGAATGGCATTATGAAGAAGCTATAATTCTTTACCAATTTGAACATCCGCCTCATCTCACAATGTAACCACTGATCAGATAGCATGAAAATTTAATTTTATTCAAGATAAAGAAAGTTTAAATATGTTTACATTTCTTTTAAGTGAATTAAGCAAAAAAAATATTCATGATGGAATCAAAATGATAAGAGCATATAATAAGTGATGAAAACATGAATCCAAAATATATCACAGATAAAGGCATTCAATAAATAAAATTTAACCAACATATGATGTCTCAATAGCTGATTAGTTAAATATTATTTGTAACAAAATGTAAAAAGGTAATAGGGCTTATTTTAAAAAAGTTTGAAGAAAATTGATGCAGAAATAATTAAGGTACTACAGTTAAAAAATAAAAAATAAACTGATTTCAATACAAAAATGTCTAGAATAATAATAATGTTATTTAAATTTAAGAGTGGCAAAAGGCAGTTTGAGTGATTCACAAAAAAAAGGACACTGCTATCATAAACAGGAATTGGCTTGTTACAATTAACAATAGTTTTGGCAAGATTGTTGTTTGTTTTACAGGGAATGAAATAATTGATGGAAGTGCCAATTTAGAAAAGCAAATAATTTTGTTCTACGCCTTCAAATTTATGTACCAACACACAGCCCTTAGATCAACTTCTTCCCACTGAGTATTACAACCTCAGTTCCTGTTTAGATCTGCTTAAAATTAGAAAGCTCTTGCTTCTTATTGCTCTCAACTTTATGTTCACATATGCATATATGGCCTCCACTTAATGTTTACATGTTCATATAATATGCTGCACATGTACCAATAAAGCCAACAAAGTTTCAGTTTTATCATCTAAGGCTGTTTGGTTACCAGAGAGTGGATTAGGCAATACTGCATTTAGCTTTTTTAGTATATTACCCACTGCTTAATAACACATGTGGTTAAAATTATAGACCTATTTCCTCATTTATAGTTACCAATCTGTACTGACCTTATTTGGTGTCAGCCATTCTTAAATGGAAATTTAAAAAATCATTCAATTAATAAAGAATTATAATTTAATTTATACATCACTGGCCATTGAATTGAGATTCACCTATGATTTAACTAAATGTTACTTAAGCTAGACATAATATTTTTTAAAGACAGTACTTCATTATCTATTGGGTTTGTTCAAATGTAACTAATCTGTACAAGGAATTTGATATGCTCCCAAATATATAAAATGCAACGCATAAATCTAGCACAGTAGTGTACTAAAAATTCCTTGTCTGTTATTATTGCATGTTAGATCTGTTTCTAATCTCCTGGGCATTTTGGTAGTGATCAAAGCTTTCAGATCCATTTCTTGGGGGTGGTATTTGAGGTTTATAGGTGGTTGGAGCCAAATTTGCAACACTAGCAGACATTGTTGTACTTCCCAGAAGACCTTCAAGCTTTTTCTTAAAATTTTCTGGAAGGCAAAAAATTATAAAAAATTAAGGCAAATAAAGATGTAAACTGTAAATGAAATAAAGAATTATTAGAAATGCATTCATATCTCAAGTAAAAATTACCAAAAACTGCTGAATCCTCTGATGAAGGCACAAAAAGTGATTGGTTAACAAAACTCTTTCTTTTTTTAGTGCATTTTTTAATAAAAGTTTTTTAAATAATTTTTTAATATTTTTTTTATAGCACCAGTTACAAAGCTTTAATTTATTTGCTAAGATTTGCAAACAATTTAATTTTGAAATAATAATAAAATAAAGTTGATTAGGAAATTTAAAATAAATAACAATACATGCAGGAGAAATAAATCATGCCTAAAACTTGAATAAATAAACTTTGAGTTCAGTTCTGTGAAATAAAGTCACACCAGCCAACAACCAGCACTTATTTATTGTGTTATAAGTTTCTTAAGTAAACAAATCAATACCAAAATACCAAATCTAGTGAGGTTAGTACAGCTTGTGGCATAAAAAATGAAAGCCATCTCTCAATTTAAACCAAGATAATGGTAGTAAAAAAAAAACACCATCAACTTTTAGATTATGAATCACCTTCTAAGGAGTTATGTTTACACATTTCTGATTGACTTCTCCGTATGGAAGGTGTGAAAAATGTGTCTGTGCTGGGCCCACTGAAACTGCCTCTGGCTGCCCTTGCAGCTTTAATGTCATCATAGTTGGCAATAATATCTATGTAAGTATTTGAGGACTTCACATTCAAAAAATTTGTGGCAATTTCCCCAACTTCTGAATATGTTCCATTTAAAGAATATTGTGAAGTGGGACGTGAGCATGTTTCTAAAGTGCTGGCTCTTTTCAAAATGGACACATTTTCTGTATTGTCATCATTCAATTTTAGTTCTGAATATTTCTGTACAGGCATCCAAAAAATGCTTTCATAGACCTGATCAGGATTTGAAACATAATGAATGATCTGGCTGGTTTGATTTTGAATAACCTCATAATCTTCATTCTCTTCCATTAATTTTTGTAATGTTATGTTTTTCTTCAATGCCATTTCATGTTGCCAGTTTGCATTCTGGGACTGACTGTCAATATCATGTTCTACTTCAGCAAAATTGTTTCCATTGTTTGAAGTCTCAATTTTAAGAAGATCATATTTGCCCAAATAATTTATCTCAGAACATTTTATTGGGATTTTGGTTTGCTCTGAATTTAAGTAAAATTTAAATGCTGGAGGGAGTACCATGCTTCTTTTTATTTCATTATCTGGTTCCTCCAAGTCATCTTTTAATTGCCTGCTTTGTGGGGATTCTTCATTTTGGAAAATGTCCAGGATGCTGAAGGTTACATTTTCTACAGATTCATACAAATCGGAGTTTCTAGAATGATGTACTGAATAATCAGTAGAAGGTACAGTGCCTCTATTTAAAGCATCAGTCACTGACATATCAACCAGTTCATAAGTACTTTCTTCCATGTCTTGATGGTGTAATGTTTCTCCACTTGGTCCTGCACAGCTTTCACTCTCATCGCGATTTGAACTATTGGCAGCTGGTGTTTTATTTGGTGAATATTCAGTAGAAATCAATGCATTTTCATAATTTTGTATCCATATTATTGGCAAATCTTCTCGAACTTTGGAATAAATTATATCCATGTCATCTCTTAAACTGTTTTCTGCTATTGTTATTGATGTGGGTTTTACAATAGCTGTGAAAGACAAACACACAAAAAACTCCAAACTAGAGCCAAATGACAAAAACAACACTCGAATTATTTATTAGAAAATATATTTTATGATTATGGCATTATCTTAGCTGAGTAGGTCTCTTTTTTTATTTTCCTTCAAATAAATAAAATGTGACAGAGATTCAAATCTGTAATGGGTTTTTTTTTATTGACGTTGTTAAGCATATAACTGCAAACTACAAAACAATTACAATAATCATTAAATCACATATCATATAGTTGTCTCACTTTTAAATATGGCCTACAAGAATGTTTAATAGTGAGATTAAAACAAGAACAACTTTCTAAGGATGATACTTTACTCATTTATTTGAAAAAATATAAAGAGGACTTGAAGTACAGAGACAAATTGAAAGAACATTTTAAAAATCATTATCTTATTACCTGAAGGTAAATCATTTGTTATATAATTAGCACATCAGATCCTTTGTCTTTGTTCATTTAATATTTTACTTACAGATATTTGTTGTTTTATACTGACGGATGCGGGATATTTTCAACCTTTTAGAACTAAAATTATAAGAAGCTTCTACCTTTTGAAACAGGAGCACCACTCGATGAACTTGTTTGTTTATTTGAGTTATCACTTGAGGACTTAGGAGCTACATCAGGTCCCTGAGTATTAAATAGAATAAAAATAGCTAATATAGTGATGTCACCTTGTTTATGCAATGTTTATTTTTGCTAATTCTTCATTTTGGTACATAAATAATATCTTTAAAATCGAGGAATAAATTTAGCTTTTATGAAATAGGCCCTTCTTTTGTTCATTATTAATAAAATAATAGAGATGCAAGAAAGTAGGACCTATAAATTCAGGCTTGTTTTACCTTTTCAAGTCCTATTAATATTCATTTGTTTTTTAAAATACAAAATTAAATTAAAAATAAATGACTGAATGTATTGCTCTATCTCCTTTTAATCCCAAATGCTATGAGATATTTTTCCTAAACAAGCATTAACAGCTAGTCTAAGTGATGATGGTCAGATACATAGAAGAAAATTTTATTCAAGTTTGTTAGCTTAAATGTGATAAAAAATTCAAGTACCAAAACTTGAGTCATTCAGATTGTATACCTACCTTTTTGATGTTTTGTTCTTCACATACACTTTTTGAATATTTAAGTGTGGCTTGCAGCTTGTGTCCTTGACCATCAGCTGAGCTCATTGAATGAAAAGTTCTTGGTCCCACACCTTTGGGCTGATTTGATATTAAAAATGAGAAAAATATTATTGTATGGGAGTAACTTTAAAAGTTTTATTTTTAACACTATCAACTTAAGATGATTTGACTTTAAAAGATACTAAGACCTTTAAAGCTACATTTTATATGATAAAAATCTTCTTTATAATTAATGATATGAGGCTTAAAGAATAAATTTGGTAATGTTAAACATAAACAATTAAAGAAATAATAAACAATTTAGAAACCATTTATTTTTACCTAAAATTTCCATTTCAAAATTTGTAAACATTTTGCACAATTGAATTGTTCATTATATATTTATTTTTAAATTAAGTGAATTTTTTTTTAAATATCAATTCCCTTTACTACTACATTGCATTCTGTATTTTTAAATATTTTAAGTGTGATAAAACAGAAAACATACATGGCATGCATTGTCCAGGCTTGCAGAGTGCTTCAGAGGTGGGGGATGGTTAGGTGGTAATGGTGGGGGAACAGAAGCTGGGTGGTTGGGCGGCAGGGATGGGGGAACAGAAGCTGGGTGGTTGGGTGGCAGAGAAGGACTTACAACAGAATGAGTTTGGCTTGATTGTTTTATTGTTGATCTCACTGGAGAAAAAGTTATTACTTTTTTATTAAGTCAGTTTTTCAACATTTCATAACAGTAATTTTTTTTAAAAAAGCTTTTATATTGGCCCACTTAAAATTAAATAAATAAATTATATTATTATTTTACAAGATTGTTTCTTTTAAGGATGGGAGATATAAGTTTTTAACAATATAAACTTCAGACCTTTAAGCAGTATTTCCTGATAAATAATCTTACAAATTTAATCTAGTTCATTCATTCTCAAGCTGTACAATTCCGATGGATTTTTATTTATATTTATATCAATCAGCATATAACAAATGTAGATATAGATTTAAAAATATTATATGTTACCTTGTTCTCGGTTTGACATTTGCAAACGCATTAAGTCTTCTGGGCTAATATTTGGGACAGACTTTGATCTTGAGTTCTTATGGGGTTGAGGTCCTATAAAATTTGAAGTAAAATCAAAATAAATATTTAAAAAATACCTTTATTTAAAACACAAAGAAAGTGCAGGCTTTTCTAAATATAGTATTCTAAGATAACTAAAAGACAAGTAAAGAAATAATGAGAAGAACAGCAACAAAATAAAGATTATTGACTATACAGAAGTATTAGATTTCATATAGTTTATTTTCAACATAATTTTTATCTTGGAAGACTGCAAAGAAAATTTTTAAAATAAGAATAAAAAAGCTTAACAAATGAAGTAGCATAATGTCATTATAATATTTAACAAACAAACAAACAAACAAAAAAAACTCACACTTAAAATCCAGTTTTTAAGTTTTTAACTTGTTTCTATTTCTTGTCCTATTTTTATCTGTCCAGTTTTGCTGATGAAGGCTCTTGGCCAAAACGTTTTTGTCTTACTGTCCTGTTTCTTAATTAAAGCTTCCACATACCTTTTTCAACTACATCCTTCACACTTAACATTCAGATTTGTAAAAATGGCTTATATCAATAATGCTACACATTATACTTAAATTACTAATATTATGACATTCTTTACAATGTTAATATTGCAGTATATATTTATAAAGCTTATAATATAATTACCTGTAGCTAAGTGATCCTGAGTTAATCCACTAGTTCTATTAGCAAAACTTATCTGTGAATGAGCTGGAGGTGGAGGTGCACATGGTTCTGGGGGACCTTCATTTATTGATGAATTCAAGTTTTACAAAAATATTTAAATAATGAGTTTAATTTATTTTTACTTCTTTACTTATCAATTATTTTTTAAAATTTTAATTGACATCAAGTTATAATCTATTGAGCTCAACTGTGATAGGCTGGCAATACAAATATTTAATTGTTAAGACTAGATTAGGAAGAGTATTTTTTTAACTAGGTTCAAGACATTATAAGATTTTTATATAAGATGAATAAGAAGCATGCCATGAAGAGATTTCAATTTGACTTGACACAATAAGAAGAAAATATTTACAAAAAGATTCTTTGTATGCAAGATGTGATATTGTGAAAGGGGCATTTGTTGAACACAATAAATACAAATGTGATTACTCCTTTTAAAAGATAATGCAACACAAGAATTAAAACAGCTAAAATTTTGACTTAACATTAAAATTGTATGTTTGATATATTTAAATATTTACATAATATTAAGCAAATGTAACCTACCTAAATAAGAATCTGTTGAAAATTGTGGCCCTTCAAATGCTGAAAAATAAAATAGTTATGCAATTAAAATTAAAGAACTTAGACTAATTAGATTTTTAAAATTAAAGAAGATATTATTTGATGCCTATTAAAACAATTATTAAACATAATCATTTGTATAATCTAGTATCAAAACACTCTAGAAATCACATGCAAATAAAGAAATGCACAAAATTATTAAACAAAACTTTGTTAGTGGGGTGCTAAATGAGTTAGCATTTCCAGTACAATTTAAACAAGAGCACATTGACATTTTGTCTTACATTTATAGTTACAGTAAATAATTTTACATTTCAAAATTGATTTAAGCTTTTGCTTTAAAAAGTTTTCCTCATTCTAAAACTGATTATATTTTCTTGGCTTTAAATTGCTGGAGACAGTTCACAGAAAGAATTTTGATACTCACTTTCTTCCCCACTATCAGCATCATGTTGGACTGGAAATGATAAAGCAAAAATAGAAAGGGGAAAAAACTGATAAAATGAAGCTTCCAAAACTTTTTTAAAAATAGAATAATGAAAAATAGTAACATATAATTTAAATGAAGTTCCCTTTCAATGTGTATAAAAAAAAATATTTTTTTTTAAATTTAAAAAAAGCACAACTAAAATTATTCATAAACTCAAATCTGATTTTAAAATTTTCCATATAGAATTTATTTCCTAAAATATATGTATCACTGAATGAGAAGTTAGCAATTATTTTATTGTTTTTTTTTTACATTGTACACAGAAGCTTTATTTTATGTTTAAAAAATTTAAAGCAATTATAATTAATCTTCATTAAAACACAATTTTTAGTATTTTTTAGGATATAATGTAAATTGCTTATTTAAGATTAAATAAATTATGTAAACTTTGATAATTGATGGATTTAGGGGAAAATAGCAAAGATGCATACAGTTTTGATACAAAGAACACCTTGCCATCTTTAGTTGTTTCATAAAAAAATATAATGCAAAATCAAATGTCTTTAATGCCATAGCAATTTCAAACATTAGTTAATACAATTTTAAAAATGTACCCTTTTTTATATAAATATTTCTTCTTCTTATATTTGAGGTGCCCACGATCAATTTGTTGATCATTCTGGCTCCTGGTTTTAAATTCAGAGTTTGCCTTCTCTTAGACAGGTTGCCGTCCAAGGCTAACGAGTCCCATCCACCCGGGTTGCTTGGGATGGCTTTAGTGGGGATTGAACTCCAGACCACCAGCTATTTCATTAGAGACAGTTTAGACCGCTCGGCCACCCAGCTATTTATATAGCTAATGATTTCATTGACAGATGCATTACTAACTGCCCTGTCTAAACTCTATAATCATAAATATTGTGAAACAAAAGTAATATAATTTTAGACAGGTTTTTCCTATTTGGCTACATATAAAATTAAAAGAGATTATTTTTATCCAAGAGTAAACCTCATTGTTTTTAGTATTCAATTTTTAAGATTACTTATTACAGTTACAAATTTGATTGAAGCAAATAATGCAGTAATATTTAACAACACTACAGGCTCAAGAATTTAAAGTTTAATATTTTAATGACTATGAAAAATGTAATGTAAATGTAGTGAATATTTTCTATAGTCTAATTCAGCATTTCCCCCAAAAATAAGGTCATGGCCAGGTTATTTTAACCATTATGCTTCATAACTCACTCACATTTTGGTCATTTACCCTGACATATAAATAACACAAAACATATTTTTTTAATGTTGTAATAGAGAACCAAATACTCTTTAAAAAGAATATTGATTAATTAAATTAAACCTGGTGAATAATAGTTTTAAGAGAAAATTGATGCTTTTCTAGTTAGCTCTCTTGATTTTTGAAGTTAAACTGGATAGGTGGACTGGGTAAGAGGTTAAAACAAAGCCCAGACTAAAACCCAAGAAGAAAAACCTTAAGATAACACATATGATACCTTTTTGAAAAATAAATTCCTCCCTTGTTTGGTGACCTAGAAGCCTATTTTGCTATCATCAACTGGTACTGGATCACAACTTATTTTTGTGTACCTTGATAACGGTTCTAAATAAACTATTTTTTTAAAATGCTATTTCTTTAAAAAGGGGTCAACATTAATAAATTGAATTTAATATATCTTTCATCACACGATCTTATTACCATGTATAAAAAGACAAATTAACAATACTATAATTATGATTTTCACTGTGGCATTTATTTAAAAATGTTATATCATTCAATGTAAGTTATGATTTTATGGTGTTAAATTACTTACATTTGACTATTTTTGTATTGTAATCGTTATAAATCTTTTCACTTATGCCAAACTTAGATAAGTCATTGGTTTTCATGGGAAATGTAGATGCTCTCCCACTTGATTCCACAAAAAACTCCATTATTTCAGATAAACTTTTCATTGGCTGATGCTGGAGAGATTTGAAGATAATCAATTAATTTACAAATTCAATATAAACATATCAATAAGATTTTGATTCAAAATAGTTCAACATAAAATATGATCTCACTAATTAAAAAATATAGTTTATTTAGGATTTCTTTCAGTCTTATTTCCTCACTTAGTTAATGCATTTTATATTTTTCTTTATAAAATTAAATGATTATTTCAAAAGCACTGTCTAATCTTGTTACTCTCAAAGACACTGTTTTTTTTTTGTTTTTTTTTGTTTGTTTTTTAATTATGAAATAATTTTTTTATAAGAATAGTTTTTTTACTAAATTAATATCAACTCACCGGGTTTTCCACATCAATTTTGTATCCTGAACTATGTAGTGTCACCACAAAGTGTGCATAAGTTCTTTTTCTGTATAAAAATAAAGAATAACTCACATTTTAAAAACTTTTCTGCTAATACAGCAAAAATTGCAAATGAACTTCTGTTTTCAAAAAAAAGAGGTGTAAATATTTTTTCTTTCATCACAATTTTTTTCATTTATATTATTGTGGAACGAGATGTTAAACATTATAAGAATAAGAAGTTATTTACCCTAAGTTTTCCATTCTTTTGGAGATGACCAAATTCTTAAAATCATTAGTGCCTTCTCTCATTAACGTGTTGCCATATTTACTTCCAAAAACATTGTCCAGAATAAGAATAGCTTGGTCACGTGAGCAGTTAGAGAAAAACCAACTGAAATTATGATATATAGATTAGTGGGTGTTGATATAAATGAATATTTCTTATATAACAACAACAATGCTACTCTATCTGTTAAAAATAAGGATGGACTAAATCTCAATCCAGGGCTGCCAATTCAATCAAATTAAATTTACTAAAAAATATTTTTATATTTCATCTTCTAAATTTGTTATGGGGGAAATTTTGTAGCTGGACAAATTTTACTAAATTAATTTTTTAATAGGCCTACTTTGGAGGTAAAAACAATTAAACTATTCACGGCCTCTCAAGTAAATAAATATGTTATTATGTCATAGAATACAAATTCTAGTTTATCGTGTGGCAATGTTTAAGTTCTCCAGCTCATGATTACACATGCTTAAAGTAATTTTAAAAATTTCAAATTCTGAGAATTCCAGTTTCCTTTCACTTCAAATGCCTTAAAGTCAATTTCTAATTTTTTAAAGGCCATCATTCACGTATTGCAGATGTTTATGGACAAGTATATTTTATTTCAAATTTGTATGGAATGTCTTTAAATTTATAGACAGTTGGCAAATTTTTCCACAACACAGGAAAAACATGTTCACATGTTCATTTTATTACTGATCTTACATACTGGGAAAATGTCACAATGAAAAATAAGGAACAGTTTTCATAGTTGAATGACTCAATCTTAATTTAAAGTAAAATAATAAATTACAATACCTGGGAATATCTGTCCTTGCTGGATCAGAAAAAAATATCTTCCTCTGAATAAAGAAAACAAAATGTATCAATGGAAATTAATATTCTTACTTATTAAAGTCATAAACAGTTTTTGTTTAATAATTACTAATACAGATCAATAATGAAAAAGTGTAGGGATCCAGGAGAAATAGCAATTTTGATAAGAGTCTTTAGTAAATTAAGAAGTTTTTGCCTAAAAAAGAAGTTTTGAAAAGTAAAAAAACCTCCAAATAATTACCTGTGATGTTTTTACATTATAGCTAAATGTGGGACTGACAGGTTCAAGATAATCTCCCTTATCATTATTATCTGATTCAAAGTCTACAAATGAACCAGAAGTTGATGTATTTGGCGTGTCAAAACAATCCTTTGGGGTGAAAGACGAAGTGCCTGGGTGGGCAGAGTTTGGTCTTGGATACGACAGTTGATGGTTGTAAAACTCATTGAGAGTTATTTGAATATCATTGATTTGTCCAGGAAGAAGATCAATACTTTCTGGTACACGACCCTGGTGAATAAATACAAAATAAAAATAAGATTTCAATCACTGAAAACTATGAGGTTCTTTTTTTAAAAATCATTTTCTTATAATTTCATTGAAACTTCTACAAACATTTTAAAACTTTACACAATTTTTTTTTTAAGTCTTTAAAATATGCTACACAACTGAATTGAAAAGTGTTCATCTACTAAGTAAACATTTGAGGTCTTTATCAGTATTCAGGCTTTTTATTTCATTTAAATAACAGTTTATGGTTTGCTTACATTTTTAGTGTGTTGTCCTTAAACTGAAGCAAACACTAATTTTTTTTTTTCTGAGACATTCATTCATACAGTGTACAGGTACAAAACTTTAATGTTACTTTCAGTTTACTTACTGTTGCTATGCCTTCAACATAAGCTTTCCACAGCTCCCTCTCGCTGAACTTAGCTGCCTGCATGAGGTGTACAACAGCACGTATCATATTAAAAAACACAAATTTAAGGTATCTAAATGTTTAAATATTCTGATTCAGATTTTGTCAGTTTGTATTTCAGACAATCAAAAATTCTTAAGAAGCCCCTTTTTCAAAACCATTGCCACCACTAAGACCACTCCATTTTCATTTTCTCCAAAATAAATGTCCTCAATTTACCTTAAAAGTGTTTACTCGTTTTAAAGAAAATAAATCAAATTTATAGCCACTTCTTTCGTCTCCTTCTTTCTTTTCAATTCTCGACTGCGGCCCGAGGGCGACTGTTCCAACATGCTGAAATCAGAATAAAATAATAACAAGGTTATATATCCAAAACGAGCTCAACAAAATTGAATGAACAAAGGGGCATAATCCTTCATGATACTTGAACTGGTGCTTGTTCTGAGTGTCAAAGGGGAAATTACTAACTATATTTACATCTGTGAATTTGTGGAAGTGTTAAGTGGTTTCCTTTGATAAAATTGAATAACTTGTACTTCTATCAGGGGGGAAAAACATTTTCAGCCTCGATAAGAGCGGGCCATTGTTCCCCAGGAAGAGCTGTGAGCACGGTTTGAGCTATACTGGAAACCTCAAAGCCGAGTTACCGGTCCTTTCAAAGGGGAGTAAACATAGGCTGGTCAAATGCTTGAGTTACCTCCTTTCAAAGGGGAATAAACATAGGCTCGTCGAGTGTTAGAGTTACCTCCCTTCAAAGGGGAATAAACATACGCTCGTCGAATGTTAGAGCCTTGAATGAAACAGGAAAATGAGTTCAAGTGGTGACAGGAATCAGACCTTAAAAACTCACACTGCTCGACATCCGTGAAACAAAATGTACATAAGTTGTGCATAAGCTGCACACAAGCTGTACACAAGCTGTACATAAGCTGCACACAAGTTGTACATAAGCTGTACACAAGCTGGACTGTTAACACTAGCCTCAGTAGAAACAAATAACATACGCAGGCCATATATTACTATATATAATATAATCTGAAGCATATGGCCCTAGAATTATTACAGCAACATTCTGAACCGAAGAAAATATTAAGTATAATACTTATGCACCCATCAACAATGGTTAGGAAGATGAAAAAGAAGTTTTCCTGAAGGGGAAAATGAGAAAATATGAAGAAATTGTGGGGAGCCATGGTTTAGGAGTGGGAAATTAAAACGCCGAAAGACTTCTGCATCGCAAATGAGATTGTTATTGAGGGCAGCGTAGTCCGGCTTAACTAGTCAGGATCATTCAGGGTACTTTTGAAGAAATTACCTTGTGGATTTTCGTATACACGCAGGGTGGTACACGAAGGTAAGCTCACGGATGACATTAAAGTGGAAATGGGAGTCAGACAAGGATGTCTCGTGTCCCCATTTCTATTCATCCTTGCCGCTTACTAGATATTGAAAAAATCATCTGATAAAAAGAGGAACAGGATACATCATGGGAACTATTGAATGACCTTGACTTTTCAAATAACATTGCACGTTTGTCCTACAACAAATGTAGGAGAAGACAAAATATGTAGCCCTATTTCATCACAGCTCGAACTCCATACGAATAAAAGCAACCCAAAGATCATGAAGATAAACACAAGTGACCAAGAAAATATCTCACTGACAGGAAATTCACTGGAGGAAGTGAAGGCCTTGACCTAATGCTGGGTGTTAAGTGTATGAGAATCCGAAGGTGGTGTTAGGTCTTGAATTATAAAGGCCAGGTCAGCATCTGTGCTAGTAAATAAAATATTGGATTCAAAGTAGCTGACTCTTCAAACTTAAGTCAGCATTTTCAACACAAATGTCAAAACAGGCCTATTCTATGGGGCTGAAACTTGGAGAACAACAGCGAGCATCACACAGAAAGTACAGACCTTCATAAACACTTGCCTTAGAAAGATACTTAACATACAAATGGCCAAGCATGATCCCCAACAAAGACTTAAGGACATGACAAACCAAGAACATATTGCTAAAGACATCATAAGGAAAAGATGGAGGTGGGTGGGGCACATTCTTCCTAAACCGCAAGAGGGCATCACCAGAGAAGCCCAAACATGGAATTCACAAGAGAAAATGAAGAGAGAAAACCCAAAGAATGCACGGAGAGGCGAGCTAGAGGCAGACATACAAAGAATACATGGAGAGGCGAGCTAGAGGCAGACATACAAAGAATACATGGAGAGGCGAGCTAGAGGCAGACATACAAAGAATACATGGAGAGGCGAGCTAGAGGCAGACATACAAAGAATGGCATACACTTGGAAGCAATAGAAAAGGAAAGCACCAGAAGGAGTTGAATGGAAAATTCTTGCAGACGGCCTATATGTCCCAGGCGGTGCGAAAGGTGTAAGTAGTAAGTCTTTAATTTAAGAAGACAAACATGCCTGGGATTAGCTCTTACTTAAACTGTAAATCCCGTACTTAAGTTAAGCTTTGTTCATTGCTAATCCAGTACTTAGGTAAAGCCTTGTTTACAGATAAGGTACACTTTGCTTTCACGTTGAAACTGGGTTTAGCTTTGACTGATAGTTTAACTGTTTAACGCCTTGTCATTCCGAGACACATTTTATCATGGCTTGCAACTTGAAATTAAATAATTTAAATTTTCATCAGCATTGCTTCTGGGTTAAAGTGTCCACATGTGTTATTGCATATTCCCAGCAACTATGTATAAATAGCTAATCTTTCTTTTGTCAAGAATTTAAGACTTATGATGATTATGACAAAATGTCATTATGGGTTTTGAAAGCAACGAAATCCACAATTTTTCTGTTGGGTATTCATTAATGTCAAATTACTTTTTCAATAAGATTTATTCTTCCCGTAGGGACCGGGCTCTCTCGAGCATTGAAGATCCAGTCGTGTATATGTCAGTCTTGATGTCCATACATTGTAGATCCATTTAATGCGGTCTGTGTCAGTCTTGATGTCCATACACTGTAGGTCCATTTAATGCTGTCTGTGCCAGTCTTGATGTCCATACACTGTAGTTCAATTTAATGCGGTCTGTGCTAGTCATGTATGAAGGATAAAAAGCCATAGCTTGGGGTAGGGGGAGATGGGTCTGGATGGGGAGGGTGGAGCAAGCTTGGATAAGGGGTGGAGTTAAAAAGTTAAGCCTATTTACAAGACATTGGGGCTTAGGGGCTGGGGTGACTTCAGGCATCTGCTGTCACTGAGCCGTGACTTGAACGACTCGAAGGAGGAGGGGGTAGCAAGGGGGAGATTGTTCCACTCAGAGATTGTCCAAGGGAAGAGTGAATGGAACAGGGCAGGATGTAAATCTGTTCCTTTTGTTCTTTCGTCCGAAGGTTTGAAGAAGTCAGCCCTGTTGATCTCAGTCATGCTGTTAGTGATTGTGTATAATATCCCTAGTCTGTTGATTCTCCTCCTTTCTGCCAGGCTGGCTCATTCTAACGTGTTGACCTCCTTTCTACCAGGCTGGCTCATTCTAACGTGTTGACCTCCTTTCTGCCAGGCTGGCTCACTCTAACGTGTTGACCTCCTTTCTGCCAGGCTGGCTCATTCTAACGTGTTGACCTCCTTTCTGCCAGGCTGGCTCACTCTAACGTGTTGACCTCCTTTCTGCCAGGCTGGCTCATTCTAACGTGTTGACCTCCTTTCTGCCAGGCTGGCTCATTCTAACGTGTTGACCTCCTTTCTGCCAGGCTGGCTCATTCTAACGTGTTGACCTCCTTTCTGCCAGGTTGGCTCACTCTAACGTGTTGACCTCCTTTCTGCCAGGTTGGCTCACTCTAACGTGTTGACCTCCTTTCTGCCAGGTTGGTTCACTCTAACGTGTTGACCTCCTTTCTGCCAGGTTGGCTCACTCTAACGTGTTGACCTTCTTGCTGCCAGGTTGGCTCACTCTAACGTGTTGAGCATGCGTTTGATTTATACACGCATTATATTACAGCGGCAATTAAGTTAAAATAAACGATACGTGGGAATGTCAATCAGTAATATGTATGCCTTTAGTTGGTAATCAGGGTGACCAATTAACTGGACTGGTGACCCAGTTTCCTCGCCCTTGATCACCTTTACTCCACCGCTATCTTCCCCACTCACACGCTTAGTTTACCGCCCCTGATGAGCTTACCGCCCCTGATGAGCTTACCACCCCTGATGAGCTTACCGCCCCTGATCAACTGTCCTCCACCGCTACCAACCCCCCCCCCCCCCCCCCCCAACACCCCCCCAACCGAAACAACACCCCCCCCTCCCGAACGACCAGGCCCAGCTTACCGCCTCCTTGGATGTTTTGTTGGAAGTGAACAGAAAGATGACGTCTTTTTTTAGCACACACCAGTAGCGCCCCCAGTGGCCATCCTGTCAGAAGAGAAATTAGAAACATCATGGTGTCATATGATGTACGTGGTATGATGTTACAAAAAGGTGATATGATGTTACACAGTTATATGATGTTACACAATGGTGATATGATGTTACACAGTGATATGATGTTACACAGTGATATGATGTTACAGAATGAGATATGATGTTACACAAGTCAATATGTTACAGAATTTGAGATGATGTTCCACAATGAGATATGATGTTACACAATGGTGATAGGATGTTATACGATTTGATTAGGATGTTACACAATGTGATAGGATGTTACACAATGGAAAATGATGAAGATGATATTTTGTTACAAAATGTTGCTGATTTTCTTTAACAGTTTCAGGTTATTATAAAACTCATTTACATTTAACAACAAAGGAAAAGTTGAAAGTGGGCACCCTAAGGTGTAGGGATTATTGAGACCCTAATGTGGAGGAAGTAGTGCGACCCTAAGGTGTAGGGATTAGTGAGACCCTAAGGTGGAGGAAGTAGTGCGACCCTAAGGTGTAGGGATTAGTGAGACCCTAAGGTGGAGGAAGTAGTGCGACCCTAAGGTGGATGGCATACTGCGACCACGCCAAGATAATTTAAAATATTTATTCAAGGAGAAGGGGGTTGTCAATCCAGAGATTTGTTTTAGGTAAAGGGGGGGGGGCGTTGAACCGAACACACTGAACACGAACCTGACGACCAAACCTGAACCCTGCTGACGACCAAACCCTAAATCTACTGACGACGGAACCCGAACTTTAAAGTCACTGAGTACGAACCATGACGAACTTATTAGAACCGACGAATGTTTGAAGAATATGGCACGTCACTACTAGAGCCAGAAAGGCTTATTTGTTCATTAAAACTCGTCAAGTGTTTAGATACAGTGAAAGAAAGGGTTCGTCAGGCAATTGGGGAGTGCGATGACCTACTGGTGACTGTGAAAAAACGCAAATTACAATGGTACGGCCACGTAACAAGGAAACAAGGGCTTGCCAAAGAAATATTGCAGGGCATCACAAGAGGAGGGAGAAGAAGAGGAAGACAAAGAAAAAGGTGGGAGGATAACATCAAAGAGTGGACAGGACTAACACTGGGCGATGCAGTGCGTAGTGCTGAAGACAGAGAGGAATGGAGGAGGGTGGTTCACATGTCATTTGTGGCGTCCCAACGGTCCAAGGACTAAGGGACATGAGGAGGATGGTTCACATGTCATCTGTGGCGCCCCAACGGTCCAAGGACTAAGGGACATGAGGAGGATGGTTCACATGTCATCTGTGGCGCCCCAACGGTTCCCAACGGTCCAAGGACTAAGGGACATGAGGAGGATGGTTCACATGTCATCTGTGGCGCCCCAACGGTCCAAGGACTAAGGGACATGAGGAGGATGGTTCACATGTCATCTGTGGCGCCCCAACGGTCCAAGGACTAAGGGACATGAGGAGGATGGTTCACATGTCATCTGTGGCGCCCCAACGGTCCAAGGACTAAGGGACATGAGGATGAGGAAGTGTTTAGATGTTGTTTTTCTACAGGGTGGATACATCCAACGTTTGCTTCACAGACATATTGTTTTTGTGTTATCCATATCGTTGTTGAGTTATCCATATCGTTGTTGAGTTATCCATATCGTTGTTGAGTTATCCATATCGTTGTTGATTTATCCATATTGTTGTTGAGTTATCCATATTGTTTTTGAGTAATCATATTATTGTTGAGATATCCATATTGCTGTTAAGTTATGCCTATTACTGTTGAGTTATCCATATTACTAGAGATAAGCCGTGTAAAATGAAGAAACTAGTTGCAAGTGACCAACCTCTCAACGAACCTTAACATGGCCGTTCTTTCATTAATAAACATGAACAAATTAACATCGATATAACATCTATACAACATCTATATAACATCTATATAACATCTATATAACATCTATATAACATCTATATAACATCTATATAACATCTATATAACATTATATAACATCTATATAACATCTATATAACATCTATATAACATTATATAACATCGATATAACATCTATATAACATCGATATAACATCGATATAACATCTATATAACATCTATATAACATCTATATAACATCTATATAACATCGATGTCAATCAACTTTTTGAAATAGATAAAAATGGTTTATTTTGTATTTTTAATTAACTCAATTTTATCTTGGTATTTCTGGAATCATTTTCTTTGAAATTCCGGGATGAAGAAAATGTCCCTCCCTTTGTCCCGGGATGAAGAAAATGTCCTTCCATTTGTCCCGGGATAAGTAAAACTCCGGGAACTGAGAAACCCTAGACACAAGTTGGTCGAATACTTCAACTAGAGATTAGCTTGAATGAACAAGTCAAGAATTGGTTTTTAAAGCAGTCTTGGTGTCTGGACCATGTCGTGGCACGGTAACTTGACATCAAGTCACACTATTGCTGGAATGTACAGAGGTATGCGTAAACTATGGAGAAATATGAGCGCTGCAAAATAATCCTTATCAGAGAATGCAGCACTTTTTTTTAAATTAATTTTTTTGCAATAATTTTTTTTTTTTTTTACATGTTAAATTAAAAGGTGGTCCTGATAAATTTATCAAAGTTATCTTTTCCTCTTTTTTAGTAAATCAAACACAAGTTATTTACAATGGAGTATTCATAAACAGTGAGGGTCAAGGTCGATAACCTTTTCA
Organism: Lymnaea stagnalis; assembly: GCA_964033795.1. Lineage (NCBI taxonomy): Eukaryota > Metazoa > Mollusca > Gastropoda > Lymnaeidae > Lymnaea > Lymnaea stagnalis. The sequence continues at coordinate 1,786,201 of CAXITT010000002.1, read as the reverse complement.
TAAACAGTGATGGTCAAGGTCGATAACTTTTCATAAACTAGAGAACGTATGACAGGCAACATTGCTTCTTTTTTTTTCTTTTTTTTTTAAATCTGCCAGGATTTCTTCTGGTCGAGGAACCAGGATGTCACTTCATTCTGAGACTTTTGAAGCGTGCTCCCAAGGCTAGTTTAAACAGAAAAACTAGTCACAAGGCTAGTGTAAACAGAAAAACTAGTCACAATAAACAGAACTATTAAAGAGTCACAATGCTAGTGTAAACAGAACTATTAAAGAGTCACAATGCTACTGTAAACAGAACAATTTACGTTTAAAAATATTAGTGTGAACAGAAAAATCTTGGGGTGGGGGTGCGTTGGTGGGGTGTGGGGTGCGTTGGGGGTGCGTTGGTGGGGTGTGGGGNCACCAGTTAATACAACATGACATCCGTGTTAATACAACATTTCACCAGTTAATGCATTATTTCACCAGTTAATACAATATTTCACCAGTTAATACAACATGACATCCGTGTTAATACAACATTTCACCAGTTAATGCATTATTTCACCAGTTAATACAATATTTCACCAGTTAATACAACATGACATCCGTGTTAATACAACATTTCACCAGTTAATGCATTATTTCACCAGTTAATACAATATTTCACCAGTTAATACAACATGACATCCGTGTTAATACAACATTTCACCAGTTAATGCATTATTTCACCAGTTAATACAATATTTCACCAGTTAATACAACATGACATCCGTGTTAATACAACATTTCACCAGTTAATGCATTATTTCACCAGTTAATACAATATTTCACCAGTTAATACAACATGACATCCGTGTTAATACAACATTTCACCAGTTAATGCATTATTTCACCAGTTAATACAATATTTCACCAGTTAATACAACATGACATCCGTGTTAATACAACATTTCACCAGTTAATGCATTATTTCACTAGTTAATGCAACATTTCACCAGTTAATGCATTATTTCACCAGTTAATACAACATTTCACCAGTTAATGCATTATTTCACCAGTTAATACAATATTTCACCAGTTAATACAACATGACATCCGTGTTAATACAACATTTCACCAGTTAATGCATTATTTCACCAGTTAATACAACATTTCACCAGTTAATACAACATAACATTCGTGTTAATTCAACATTTCACCAGTTAATGCATTATTTCACTAGTTAATGCAACATTTCACCAGTTAATGCATTATTTCACCAGTTAATACAACATTTCACCAGTTAATACAACATAACATTCGTGTTAATTCAACATTTCACCAGTTAATGCATTATTTCACCATTTAATGCAACATTTCACCAGTAAAGGCAACTCATTGAAACGATGTACGCAAAATGCATGAGTTTAATTTTTCTTAAGTCTTGGAAATCGGCAATATGAAGATATGAACGACTTTGATATGTCAGACTTTGAATGCCATACTTTGATATGCCAGACTTTGATATGGTAGACTGATATACCAGACTTTGATATGCCATACTTTCATATGCCAGAATTTGATTTGACAGACTTTAATATGCCAGACTTTGACATGCTAGACTTTGATATGCCAGACTTTGCCGGATTAAAATACCGGCGACGGAGATTAAGTTGTGCATCAGATTTCAGCTGCTCGGATGATTGGATTGTCGAAACTAGAAAAATGTTTTCTCGAAGATAACTCAAGCAGCATCGCTTATTGCAAGGGAAACGGCATTTAAATATTGATTTTACAACCAAAAATAACAGTTTTATTGACACGTGACTGAAGTCTACTTTGGAAATTGTTCCTCTATTTATATCAGGCTTGTTTATATCAGGCTTGTTTATATCAGGCTTGTTTATATCAGGCTTGTTTATATCAGGCTTGTTTATATCAGGTGGAAATTTCCTCTGAACAAACCTCTTCGGGATTTGTTTTCTTCTGGGACTGAGAAGTCCGCCAATGTTGACCACAGTATAGTCCCCCTGTTTAACACAGTACAGTCCCCCTGTTTACCACAGTACAGTCCCCCTGTTTACCACAGTACAGTCCCCCTGTTTACCACAGTACAGTCCCCCTGTTTACCACAGTACAGGCCCCCTGTTTACCACAGTACAGTCCCCCTGTTTACCACAGTACAGTCCACCCCTGTTTACCACAGTACAGTCCCCCCCTGTTTACCACAGTACAGTCCCCCTGTTTACCACAGTTCAGTCCCCCTGTTTACCACAGTACAGTCCACCCCTGTTTACCACAGTACAGTCCCCCTGTTTACCACAGTACAGTCCCCCTGTTTACCACAGTACAGTCCCCCTGTTTACCACAGTACAATCCACCCCTGTTCACCACAGTACAGTCCCCCTGTTCACCACAGTACAGTCCCCTTGTTTACCAGATTACAGTCCCCCTGTTTACCACAGTACAGTCCCCCCTGTTTACCACAGTACAGTCCCCCTGTTTACCACAGTACAGTCCACCCCTGTTTACCGCAGTTGCCATTTGCCTTTTAGCAGCCAAAATATTGTATTTGTATTGTATAATAGTATCACATGTGGCTCAGCTTGAATAGATAGCTTATGTGTGTCCAAATTCCTTCCTGGTCTATCCACACTTTTCATTCTCGTGGGTACCTGAGCCTAAGCCAGGCTGTAGAAATCTTTAAGATATGGATTGGATCAACTCGGGTTATGGAAACGGTCCTGTTCGTCTGTTTACTTCCTTGATCTATTCAGGACCGTCGCTGGGACTTATGAAACAAAAGTGTATGTGTGGTGTGTGTATGTGTGGTGTGTGTATGTGTGGTGTGTGTGTGTGTGGGGGGATTAGATGGATGTTTACTTTGACGTAGATGAAGGGTACATTTGTTTATTTACTTTTCATAATTCCATTGTTGTCTCCGGGGTGTTTAATGAACACGGTGTTTAATGAACACGGTAGAAAGTTGTGTTTTTTTTTAAACAGCTAATTTCTGTTCGTTCACTTTTTTTTTTTTTGCCAACAGAGAGAATAGATCTGTTTTGTGGAAATGATTGATTTGGATACAGATAGATGGCATGAAAATATGACGCTTAGGTTGAAGTAAAGATGTGCGTCAGAAAAAATATAAAAGGGGGGGGGGGGTGAGGGGTGTGAACAGTTGTGTAAATGAGGGGATGTAGATATGGGTGGTAGTGGCGTTGTGTGGCAACGTGGTTGTGTTGCAGTGGAAAGTGTGGCAGTGGGGTTTGTTGTAGTGGGGGTTGTGTTGCAGCGGAAATGTGAAGCAGGGAGATGGATGAATTGATTCAGGTTCTCATTCGTGGCAAATATAAGATTGGGGACTTTTAGTTTTAGACCAGCTTCAGAGATGGCCGGTAGTTTATAAAATAAAATTAATTATTTGTCCGCTTCACAGACTGTTGCGTCCCTCCTTTCATAGGGCGCCCAAAACATGTGTCGTTCATTGCTACACCCCTCACTACGCGTCTGGATTTACGATCCGTTAATCTAATCAGAATTGAAATTGAGGAGAATATAAAAAAAAATTATTTTTTGATTACTGTGTAACACAACAAGGAGTGGGAACAACAAACACGACAAGGAGTGGGAACAAGGGACACAACAAGCAGTGGGAACAAGGGACACAACAAGGAGTGGGAACAACAAACACAACAAGGATTGGGAACAAGTGTCACAACAAGGAGTGTGAACAAGGGAAACAAGGAGTGGGAACAAGGGACACAACAAGCAGTGGGAACAAGGGACACAACAAGGAGTGGGAACAAGGGACACAACAAGGAGTGGGAACAAGGGACACAACAAGGAGTGGGAACAAGGGACACAACAAGGAGTGGGAACAAGGGACACAACAAGGAGTGGGAACAAGGGACACAACAAGGAGTGGGAACAAGGGACACAACAAGGAGTGGGAACAAGGGACACAACAAGGAGTGGGAACAAGGGACACAACAAGGAGTGGGAACAAGGGACACAACAAGGAGTGGGAACAAGGGACACAACAAGGAGTGGGAACAAGGGACACAACAAGGAGTGGGAACAAGGGACACAACAAGGAGTGGGAACAAGGGACACAACAAGGAGTGGGAACAAGGGACACAACAAGGAGTGGGAACAAGGGACACAACAAGGAGTGGGAACAAGGGACACAACAAGGAGTGGGAACAAGGGACACAACAAGGAGTGGGAACAAGGGACACAACAAGGAGTGGGAACAAGGGACACAACAAGGAGTGGGAACAAGGGACACAACAAGGAGTGGGAACAAGGGACACAACAAGGAGTGGGAACAAGGGACACAACAAGGAGTGGGAACAAGGGACACAACAAGGAGTGGGAACAACAAACACAACAAGGATTGGGAACAAGTGTCGCAACAAGGAGTGGGAACAAGGGACACAACAAGGAGTGGGAACAACAAACAAAACAAAGATTGGGAACAAGGGACACAACAAGGAGTGGGAAAAGGGGCCACAAAAAGGAGTGGGAACAAGGGACACAACAAGGAGAGAGAACAAGGGACGCAACAAGGAGTGGGAAAAGGGACAAGACAAGGAGTGGGAACAAGGGCCAAGATAAGGAGTGGGAACAAGGGACACAACAAGGAGAGAGAACAAGGGACACAACAAGGAGTGGGAACAAGGGACACAACAAGGCGTGGAAACAAGGGACACAACAAGGAGTGAGAACAAGGGACACAACAAGGAGTGAGAACAAGGGACACAACAAGGAATGGGAACAAGGGACACAACAAAAAGTGGGAACAAGGGACACAGCAAGGAGTGGAAACAAGGGACAAAGGGACACAAGGAGTGGGAACAAGGGATACAACAAGGTGTGGGAACGAGGGACACAACAAGGAGTGAGAACAAGGGACACAACAAGGAGTGGGAACAAGGGATACAACAAGGAGTTGGAACAAGGGACACAACAAGGAATGGGAACAAGGGACACAACAAGGAGTGGGAACAACAAACACGACAAGGAGTGGGAACAAGGGACACAAAAAGGAGTGGAAACAAGAAACACAACAAGGAGTGGGAACGAGGGACACAACAAGGAGTGAGAACAAGGGACACAACAAGGAGTGGGAACAAGGGACACAACAAGGAGTGGGAAAAAAAGGGACACAACAAGGAGTGGGAACAAGGGACACAACAAGGAGTGGGAACAAAAGGAAATAACAGAAGCGGGAACAAGAGACACAACAAGGAGTGGGACAGAACAAAGAGTGGATCAAGGGACATAACAAGGCGTTGAAACGGATCACGCATTACGGGACATAATTGGCAAGTAAAGTTATCAGCCAACCCTAATAATTATCTCACCCTGTTGACCAGACAGCCCACATGACAGTGACCTCACCTGAGACCTGTGATCAAGCCATCCCTCGTGAAACTTGAACGTCTGTGTTGGCGCCAAGTTGACATAGTTGGCAGTCATTGTCTATTGGTCAAATATGTGTTCCCTTGAATGGACGAGTGCTATCCACACTAGAGTTTGTTGAGTATCACGAGCTATCCACACTAGAGTTTGTTGAGTATCACGAGCTATCCACACTAGAGTTTGTTGAGTATCACGAGCTATCCACATTAGAGTTTGTTCAGTATCACAGCTCACCGTACTGTACTTGAGAAACGTGTTCTGTGTAGAAATCACAAGAAATATCTTGGACGCCTTATACACGATCTTGGGGTCAGTCAACTGCAACTGGAGGCTATAATATGTTCAAACTGAGAATTCACTGCAGTATATGTTCACATTGAGAGAGCACTGCATCATAAGTTGACATTCAGAGTGCACTGCATATGTTGAGTGATCTGACACAATGTAAGAACTTTTTTGATTTTTTAAATAACTCTTCGTTTACATGAAGAAAAAAGTTATCAATCTCTCCTGTTGGTATATCAACACGTCTAAAATCTATGGCAAGAATTTTTATTTGTTATTGGTAATGTTAACATAAAGAGCAAATGTGGAGTTCTTGAATGTATCGAATAACATTATCTGCCCCCCCTCCCCCCAAGTCATGCAATTGTTAACTTGAATAAAACCCGAACAGTGAAACAATTAATTGATGTGACTACAGACAGGCGTTCTAGTAACCTACTTACACATATGTTGGACCCGCCCGGGGGGACAATTACTCACACCTAAAGTCTCCCTAGCACAAGGGCGACTACTCAAAACTATGTTTGACCTATTCCAGGAGTGACAACATCTTGAGTGTGGGACAATTTTTATAAATTGATCAACTAATCAAACATTTTGGGAGCCGCACACAGAGGCATTTTGTTAGAATGTCACAAGAGATAGGTGGTGAAACAAACAAATAATCCCATCTATTCCTTCAAAGATCCATACATGCAGCTTCGTAGCCGCGGGCTGCCGACCAGTAGCATATAGATTACAACCCCATGTAAGCCATATAACGTTATGGGCTCAAATTCGGCTGTCACGTGATAAACACACAGTAGAGATAACTCTCTAAGCTCACAACGAAACTGTCAGTGTCATGACAAAACAACACAGTTGTGTCACGATGAACATACTACGTGTGTACACGTTACTCAAGACAAAGTCAACTCCAAGCCAATATTATCCGCCCTTTTATAACATGTTGGATTTATTGTTTAACAACGATGACTTGTTATAGTGACTGAGAGATTTACTGATGTTTACAGGTCATATTAATGGATGTCAACCTGTCTTTAGTGGATCTTCTAATTCTATCTAAACATGTTTATTGATGCAGATCTGAACAATTAATAAGTGCAGATCCGTTCTTAGGCATACGCTGACTACGCCCCGAACGTGAGGGGGCCCCGAACGTGAGGGGGCCCCCGTGAGGCGCCCTCGAACACCCGGTCTTTTTTTGTTTTTTTTAACGGTCACTGCAGCCGTCTGTGTCACTCACGTTACCTTCCTCATAGTGAAATTTATCATTCTGAGTTGAATTCGGAGGCAGGGGAAGGGAAGCAGCAAGGGGGGGGGGAGCTTTGGGGGCGGCAGACAGGAAATCGGGGGCTTGGCCGTGGGAATGGGAAAGAGAAAACATTGATGAAGGCAGAATGGAGGTGCCGCAGTGGTGGGTGGTGTTTTCTCCTCAGCTCGAGGGAGCTCCACCCCCGGACCCCCTCCCTTCCGGGGCCCCCAACCTACGCTCCATGCTTAGGGCCCCCAAACTCCTTAGAACGGCTCTGATAAGTGGGTTCTCTATTTTAACATTGTCTCAAATTAGTTTCCATATCGCTGCTTAAAATGTCTCGGCTGTTGAGTTAGTCATCAAGACAGGCACACGCGCTATACAAGTCATCCAGTACTCAATCACCTATCAATAACTTGTACAAGTCATCCAGTACTCAATCACCTATCAAAAACTTGTACAAGTCATCCAGTACTCAATCACCTATCAATAACTTGTACAAGTCATCCAGTACTCAATCACCTATCAATAACTTGTACAAGTCATCGAGTACTCAATCACCTATCAATAACTTGTACAAGTCATCGAGTACTCAATCACCTATCAATAACTTGTATCACTATCTGGATCAAATTTATACGAATAAACACAGACAATTTCCTGTCATAGATCGTACTCCGAGAATGACTTTAATACCGCAAAAAATTACATCAATAACGTTGCCTACTGTAAAACACATTAATCATCTAAATAACACATTACCTACTGTAAAACACAGCAATGATCTAAATAACACATTACCTACTGTAAAACACATCAATAATGTAAATAACACATTACCTACTGTAAAAAAACAGCAATAGTCTAAAGAACACGTTGTCTACTGCACAATCTAACGTGGGGCGCTAATGCTGACATCGGAGACAAGATTGGCTCCCTTGGAGCAGCGCATCCACTTAAATATAATGTCGCCAACAGAACGTGGAATTTCCCGTCTCTATATTTACACCTACCATTATAGTCGTCTGCGGCCGATTGGCCCTACTTTTCTTATCACGCGCGCCGTCATAGATCCCTGTGGGTGACCGTGGATTGAGGAAGTTGAACGCAGAGTACTGGGACTTGGTGACAGTTCAAATATCACAGGAGCTAGTTCCGTTTGCGCATAGTCTTATTTTTGTACGAGTTGGCTTATTTCCTTGCATTTTTTTTTGGTCTCAGACATAAGTTGTCTGTTTTCTGTATTCTGTTTTCGAGTCGCTTTGTCATATAGGCCAGAGTTCCGCTACCGGTGTGCCGCGAGATGATGTCAGTTGTGCCACGAAATGATGTCAGTTGTGCCGCCAGATGGTGCCAGTTGTACCACGAGATGATGTCAGTTGTGCCGCGAGATGGTGTCAGTTTTGTCACGAGATGATCCAGTTGTGCCACGAGACGACACAGTTGTGCCACGAGATGATGTCAGTTGTACCGCAGAGATGATGTCATTTGTGCCACGAGATGATGTCAGTTGTATCGCAGAGATGATGCCAGTTGTGCCACGAGATGATGTCAGTTGTACCGCAGAGATGATTCAAGGACAGTGTTTCAAAGATAGTGATTCAAGGACAGGAGTTAAAAAGTTTTCAAACTGTTTAAATTTACAGAAAGATGTCCAACGTGGACAATCAATAATAAACAATATAGTGTAGTTTGATACTTTATAGTTTTACATGAGATTATGAATGTTAACTATATGAGATTATGTTACTATATGAGATTATGTTACTATATGAGATTATGTTAACTATATGGGATTATGTTAACTACAGAGGCGTAGCGTGTGGGGACAGGGGGGACAGATTCCGCGGGCGCCAGCTAGTTAGGGGCGCCAAAATGTGCTTTGATATTATTTTATTAATGAAAATAATGGGTTTGAGAGTTGAAAAAAAGAAAAAGGGGCGCTTTAAAATGGATCTTGTCCCCGGGCGCGAATCTTGTCCCCGGGCGCCAAACACCCACGCTACGCCACTGGTTAACTATATGAGATTATGTTAACTATATGAGATTATGTTAACTATATGAGATTATGTTAACTATATGAGATTATGTTAACTATATGAGATTATGTTAACTATATGAGATTATGTTAACTATATGAGATTATGTTAACTATACTCTCTTATTTAGTATAAAACGTCCGAACTGCTCCTGTTAATTTGACTGACGCACTCAGTACTACATTTTCCAACCCTCGTATGACTTGTGGCGTCCCGAGGAAGTCTTGGAAAGCTTTCGGAGCTCTCATTGAGTTGACCGTCGTTGCTCATACATACTAAACAGATGACGTTCCAGAGGGGCTCTCTTTACAGATCTCTTAGATTAGATTTTACTTCTGGTTCGTCTGCTTTCTCTTCAAAATCACCCCCCCCCTCTCCCAACCCACTTCACATGTTTTATATTAATGGGGGAAAAGGCTGTCATTGGTGACCTCTGAACTCCGGGGTTATTGATTTCTTTCTTTTGGGTGAGGCGACAATTTTTTTTTATTGTTCGTGTTCCACTGTCACTCAGCGAGCTTCATGCTTCATGCTTCATGTTTCATGCTTCATGCTTCATGCTTCATGTTTCATGTTTCATGTTTCATGTTTCATGCTTCATGCTTCATGCTTCATGTTTCATGTTTCATGCTTCATGCTTCATGCTTCATGCTTCATGTTTCATGTTTCATGCTTCATGCTTCATGCTTCATGTTTCATGTTTCATGTTTCATGTTTCATGTTTCATGTTTCATGTTTCATGTTTCATGCTTCATGCTTCATGTTTCATGCTTCATGTTTCATGTTTCATGCTTCATGTTTCATGCTTCATGCTTCATGTTTCATGTTTCATGTTTCATGCTTCATGCTTCATGTTTCATGTTTCATGTTTCATGTTTCATGTTTCATGTTTCATGCTTCATGCTTCATGTTTCATGTTTCATGTTTCATGTTTCATGCTTCATGCTTCATGTTTCATGTTTCATGTTTCATGCTTCATGCTTCATGCTTCATGTTTCATGTTTCATGTTTCATGTTTCATGCTTCATGCTTCATGCTTCATGTTTCATGTTTCATGTTTCATGCTTCATGCTTCATGTTTCATGTTTCATGTTTCATGTTTCATGTTTCATGTTTCATGTTTCATGCTTCATGCTTCATGCTTCATGCTTCATGCTTCATGCTTCATGTTTCATGTTTCATGCTTCATGCTTCATGCTTCATGCTTCATGTTTCATGTTTCATGTTTCATGCTTCATGCTTCATGCTTCATGCTTCATGTTTCATGTTTCATGTTTCATGCTTCATGCTTCATGTTTCATGTTTCATGTTTCATGTTTCATGCTTCATGTTTCATGTTTCATGTTTCATGCTTCATGCTTCATGCTTCATGTTTCATGTTTCATGTTTCATGTTTCATGCTTTATGTTTCATGTTTCATGCTTCATGTTTCATGTTTCATGTTTCATGCTTCATGCTTCATGCTTCATGTTTCATGCTTCATGTTTCATGTTTCATGTTTCATGTTTCATGTTTCATGTTTCATGTTTCATGCTTCATGCTTCATGCTTCATGCTTCATGCTTCATGCTTCATGCTTCATGCTTCATGCTTCATGTTTCATGCTTCATGCTTCATGCTTCATGTTTCATGTTTCATGTTTCATGCTTCATGTTTCATGTTTCATGTTTCATGTTTCATGCTTCATGTTTCATGTTTCATGTTTCATGTTTCATGTTTCATGTTTCATGCTTCATGTTTCATGTTTCTTGTTTCATGTTTCATGTTTCATGTTTCATGTTTCATGCTTCATGCTTCATGCTTCATGTTTCATGTTTCATGTTTCATGTTTCATGTTTCATGCTTCATGTTTCATGTTTCATGTTTCATGTTTCATGTTTCATATTTCATGTTTCATGCTTCATGTTTCATGTTTCATGTTTTATGCTTCATGCTTCATGCTTCATGCTTCATGCTTCATGTTTCATGTTTCATGTTTCATGCTTCATGCTTCATGCTTCATGCTTCATGTTTCATGTTTCATGTTTCATGTTTCATGCTTCATGTTTCATGCTTCATGCTTCATGCTTCATGTTTCATGCTTCATGCTTCATGCTTCATGCTTCATGTTTCATGTTTCATGTTTCATGTTTCATGTTTCATGCTTCATGTTTCATGTTTCATGTTTCATGTTTCATGCTTCATGTTTCATGTTTCATGTTTCATGTTTCATGTTTCATGCTTCATGTTTCATGTTTCTTGTTTCATGATTCATGTTTCATGTTTCATGTTTCATGCTTCATGCTTCATGCTTCATGCTTCATGTTTCATGTTTCATGTTTCATGTTTCATGTTTCATGCTTCATGTTTCATGTTTCATGTTTCATGTTTCATGTTTCATATTTCATGTTTCATGCTTCATGTTTCATGTTTCATGTTTCATGCTTCATGCTTCATGCTTCATGTTTCATGTTTCATGCTTCATGCTTCATGCTTCATGTTTCTTGCTTCATGTTTCATGTTTCATGCTTCATGTTTCATGTTTCATGTTTCATGTTTCATGCTTCATGCTTCATGCTTCATGCTTCATGTTTCATGTTTCATGTTTCATGTTTCATGCTTCATGCTTCATGTTTCATGCTTCATGCTTCATGCTTCATGTTTCATGTTTCATGCTTCATGCTTCATGTTTCTTGCTTCATGCTTCATGCTTCATGTTTCATGTTTCATGCTTCATGCTTCATGTTTCATGTTTCATGCTTCATGTTTCATGCTTCATGTTTCATGTTTCATGCTTCATGCTTCATGCTTCATGTTTCATGTTTCATGCTTCATGTTTCATGCTTCATGCTTCATGTTTCATGTTTCATGCTTCATGTTTCATGTTTCATGCTTCATGCTTCATGCTTCATGCTTCATGTTTCATGTTTGCACTCCGGTAAATAAGTGGATTTAAAAAAAAAAAATTATTGTACAAAGTATTTTTTAATGCTACTGTTTTTTTTCCACATCAATGAACGCCAGGATCTTCTCTGTCAACGAGTTTTTGTACAACGTTATCTCTGTTCCGGGATCCGGCAACTGTCTGTTCCTATCAGTGGGTTATTTCTTGAAACAAACCGTGGAAGAAGGCACTGCACTCTGACTACGGCATAGGACAGTAGATTTCTTTACATACTATAGAAAAAGAGAAGTTAATTTTTTTTTTTTTTTTTTTTTTTTTTTTGTGGTAATTTGGTAACAATTGGACCCGAATTTCTCAAAATTCCTGGACCCGATGTACAAACAAAAATATAAAAAATACACCCGGTTTAGCCCTAGTATAGAATATTACTCAAGTTGTGATTTTTTTACCCAAAAGTCAACAAAATAAAAAAATTCGTCTGCAAGTGCCAGGCGCTAGCTGCCCCTGTATTTTAGGGCTGTCCCACCCCCCCCCCCCCCCCCCAATAAAACGTTGACAAGTAATCTGAACAAACGATTACCTGAACACGTACTCGGACGTTAGAAACCGGTTCACAGAGAGGTGGAGACAATGACGGAGGGACGGGGGGAAAGATTCATTTAACACGGTGTCCAAAAACAACGGTTCTCAAACAGTCGTTAACGTCACTGCAATGGATTCGGGGTACTATCACATTTCTTCGACGTGAAGAACTCATTCTGACAACTTTGGTGTGCAATATATCAAGTATCGACATCTTGTAGGACTTGATAAATCAATAAATTTATTGTATGGTATCAAAACTGGAGTAGTCCTTTAAAAGTCAATAAATTTACTAAAGGGCATCAAAACTGGAGTATTTCTTGATAAATCAATAAATGTATTGTAGGGCATCAAAACTGGAGTGTTCTTTGAAATCTTTTATTAGGATTGAGTCACCTTTGAGTTCAAAGTTTATATTTTGAAAAAGGATTTTTTTTTTTTTAAATTATATCAAAGGGAGACAGTGACCAACTTAAACACGCTTAGTTAGGGGAGGGGTGAGAACTCTGGTCTACTTACCCTTGGTGTCAAAAGAGCGGAAATGAATGATTGACTCTTATCGTCTGTTCATTCTCATTATAATAAACTTCCTATACTAAATTAAATCTCAGAGGCTCGCGAGAACTTCCGAGAACGGGATTCAACTAATTAAAAAAACATGAGCAAATTATAATTTATTGTAATCCCAGTGTAGAATTATTAAACTTTAATAATTATAAATAATCACAGCGAACATAAAAATTATGCAACTGCTTATGTTCCAAGTTAATTTTAATTTGTTGTTTGTCTGGAAAACTATCCCATGCGCCCCGGTAACAACACCAGAATTAATACAAGCTTCCGTTCATAAAGTTCCTCCCCCCCCACTTTTTTTTTTTTTTTTTTTTTTTTTTTTTTTTTTTTTATGTTCCAAGTTAATTTTAATTTGTTGTTTGTCTGGAAAACTATCCCATGCGCCCCGGTAACAACACCAGAATTAATACAAGCTTCCGTTCATAAAGTTCCCCCCCCCCCACTTTTTTTTTTTTTTTTTTTTTTTTTTTTTTTTGGTTTGTGTTAGTAGGCTATATCCCTTAAAAACTGTGCATAATTATCAGTGTTAAGCAGCTCAGCCTATGCCAGGAGTTTAAAAAGCAAGGAATAATTTTCGCCGAGGACGAGAAGAATGCCAAAATGCCAATGAATATTTCGACTTTTTTATTTAAACTGTTGTTTATTTTAAAAAGTTGGTGGAGGGCATGAGCTAAAAATCAAATTATAATTGTCTTTTTTATGAACATATGATACGTGCCAAATATTTCATACTATAATTTGTTTCTTTCTTCTTAACGTGATCAGCTTTCTAAAACTTCAGTATCCTAAAACTTGTAAGATGTCTGTTATATGTGCCCAATATACCAGCGGGTCAATCAAGTCGATAAAAGTCTTAACATAAGTCTTGAGCCTGTCAACAAACTGTTTTGTTAATAGCACATGTCAACAAACATGTCGCGTTCTACGTCTCATCGAACGTTAACCAATGGCCAGGGGCGGCTCTACGGCTGCTGGCGCCCGGGGCAAACTTAACTTTGGCGCCTTTTTTAGGTAAATCATACAGATTGATGGAAGGACAAAAACTGGGGATTTGGTAATGAGTTTATTACCTATGTTGTTGTTTTTAAAAACAAGAATGAACAATCAAATTATTTTCTTTAACTTGCATTTGGACAGAATGAACAGTTAACCTACCGTAGGAAGAACAAGCTATTAGCCTAACGTAGGAAGTACAAGCCATTAGCCTACGGTAGGAAGTACAAGCTATTTGCCTAACGTAGGAAGTACAAGCTATTAGTCTACCGTAGGAAGTACAAGCTATTAGCCTAACGTAGGAAGTACAAGCTATTAGCCTACCGTAGGAAGTACAAGCTATTTGCCTAACGTAGGAAGTACAAGCAATTAGCCTACCGTAGGAAGTACAAGCAATTAGCCTACCGTAGGAAGTACAAGCTATTAGCCTAACGTAGGAAGTACAAGCTATTAGCCTAACGTAGGAAGTACAAGCTATTAGCCTACCGTAGGAAGTACAAGCTATTTGCCTAACGTAGGAAGTACAAGCAATTAGCCTAACGTAGGAAGTACAAGCTATTTGCCTAACGTAGGAAGTACAAGCTATTAGCCTACCGTAGGCAGTACAAACTATTAGCCTAACGTAGGCAGTACAAGCTATTAGCCTACCGTAGGCAGTACAAGCTATTAGCCTACCGTAGGCAGTACAAGCTATTAGCCTACCGTAGGCAGTACAAGCTATTATCCTACCGTAGGCAGTACAAGCTATTAGCCTAAAGTAGGCAGTACAAGCTATTAGCCTACCGTAGGCAGTACAAGCTATTATCCTACCGTAGGCAGTACAAGCAATTAGCCTACCGTAGGCAGTACAAGCTCTTTTGCCTAACGATGATTTTTTTGCTTCTAACCTTTAGATCAGGAAATCTTTTTTATGCAATTTCTATTCTTCTTCCAAGGCGCTCACACGCAAAGATTATACATGTTTTAGAAGATCAATTGTGGCGCCCTTGGCACATGGCGCCTCAGGGAATTGCCAGAGTTGCCGGTACCTTGAGCCGGCCCTGTGTATATGAGAAACATTTCTTTCAGTAACCTGACTACTGGTTTGTCTTTCTTGGCTGGATGTCTGACTCAAACTTTGCTTGTCATGGCGTCAAAACTACAATGCACTGAGATGTCTCGCCCTGATTATCTGTATCCTCCCCATCAAAGTGTTCAACCAACCATAACATTCATGTCGTCTTAACACTAACACTGCAGATGTTAAACACGCATACCGTGATATTTGATCACTTGCATACTGTGATAGTTTGATCACTTGCACACTGTGATAGTTTGATTACTTGCACACTGTGATAGTTTGATCACTTGCACACTGTGATAGTTTGATTACTTGCACACTGTGATAGTTTGATCACTTGCACACTGTGATAGTTTGATCACTTGCACACTGTGATGGTTTGATCACTTGCACACTGTGATAGTTTGATCACTTGCACACTGTGATAGTTTGATCACTTGCACACTGTGATAGTTTGATCACTTGCACACTGTGATAGTTTGATCACTTGCACACTGTGATAGTTTGATCACTTGCACACTGTGATAGTTTGATTACTTGCACACTGTGATAGTTTGATTACTTGCACACTGTGATAGTTTGATTACTTGCACACTGTGATAGTTTGATCACTTGCACACTGTGATAGTTTGATCACTTCCACACTGTGATAGTTTGATCACTTGCACACTGTGATGGTTTGATCACTTGCACACTGTGATGGTTTGATCACTTGCACACTGTGATGGTTTGATCCCTTGCACACTGTGATGGTTTGATCACTTGCACACTGTGATAGTTTGATTACTTGCACACTGTGATAGTTTGATCCCTTGCACACTGTGATAGTTTGATCACTTGCACACTGTGATAGTTTGATCACTTGCACACTGTGATAGTTTGATCACTTGCACACTGTGATAGTTTGATCACTTGCACACTGTGATAGTTTGATCACTTGCACACTGTGATAGTTTGATTACTTGCACACTGTGATAGTTTGATCACTTGCACACTGTGATAGTTTGATCACTTGCACACTGTGATAGTTTGATCACTTGCACACTGTGATAGTTTGATCACTTGCACACTGTGATAGTTTGATTACTTGCACACTGTGATAGTTTGATCCCTTGCACACTGTGATAGTTTGATTACTTGCACACTGTGATAGTTTGATCCCTTGCACACTGTGATAGTTTGATTACTTGCACACTGTGATAGTTTGATCACTTGCACACTGTGATAGCCATAGTTTCCTTTGTTTACAAAGTTGATATTAGCTAACATCATCAAGAATGAAACTCAGTGCGCCCCGCCCCTTAAGCAACTGTTTTAATTACATTATGAATACAGAGTTCTTGGTTACACATCAAATCGTTTCTAATATTAGATACAACAATCGTCAACATTTGTGAACTTACAAGTTCATGTCATTGACTGAATGTAAAACTAGTTACGATAAACCGATAGTGACATTTAAATCTAACGTGTATAATAGTGTAGTGACATTTAAAACTAAAGTGTATAATCGTGTAATGACTGGTAAAAGTAAAGTGTATAATCTTGTAATGACAGGAAAAAATAAAGTGTGTAATCTTCTAATGACAGGCAAAAATAAAGTGTGTAATCTTGAAATGACAGGTAAAAAAAAAACCGAGACAAATATATTTTCCAATACGAACGATCTGGAAATTCTTCTTCTTCCGAAGTAGATTTAATGTTACGTCCCCCACACTCCTCAGACAACACACCAATGACGTCATACGTCGCATGCAGCCTTTTGGATCCGGGACAAAATTTCCCGATTGGTAATTCCCTGTGATTCTATAAATACTTGCTCAGATCGGCTTACACGAGATAAGAACTGCCGTGACCATGTCTGGGATGTCTGGGACGGAGCAATAGGGTGGATACATGGGCGCCCGCAGAAAACTTTCTAGGGGGGGGGGGGGCAAAAAATCGATTAACTTTCCAGAGGGGGAGGGGGGGCAAAAAAATTTTAGTGCTGTTTTAATGTAGTTTTAATTTACTGTAGCGTATTTGCATGGTGAACGAACGGACAGGACATCAGCTTAGTTACTTTCTCTTTACTTTAATACATTTTTTGTCCATTTTTGTCTAAAAAATTTGTAGCCAATCAATCCAGGGGGGTTGGGGGCGGCAAGTGCCCCCCTTCCGCCCTGTGGGCGCCCATGGGTGGATAGATTCTAAACAAATTTGAAACAAAAATGTGTTCATAGTATCATTCTGTATGACGTGTCATCATTGGGCTTGTGATAGCATTCGATGGCATTCGGTGGCATTCAATGACATTGGTTGCATTCAGTGGCTTTAGATGGCATTCAGTGGCATCAGATGGCCTTCCGTAGCATTCAGTGGCATCAGATGGCATTCGGTGGGGATCTATGACGATTTGATGACGCCACTTCGCCGCCATTTCATCGATAAACAGATGCCAATAAAGTTATTTAAACTTATAGAATCGAATAGAGCATGTTTCTGTCTTATTTCTATTTCTAATGGTAATATGTTATCGTTTTTCATTTACTGTCAGGGTTGGGGGGGGGGGGTCACAAGCTTGTGAAATAAAAGAAGTTGTTGGAGGGAAGTTTTCTATTGGCTACACTTGGAGTCTGTTGACTACCCATCCTTTGTATTGATGAGCGCTGCTAGGTGTTCCGTTATTTTCAAAATCTCATCTCGAATACACCACGACTGGCCAGCAGTTGTATCTGTACATCCAGTATTGTAGAATGTAATCCTGTAGAGTTGGGCATACATAGCACGCGTGCAACTTGTGGCACTCCAAACTACTTTCAAGGGTGCCGTTATGGTGTGTTATTTACTTTCAATCATCTTTTCTGGGGAATGCACTTAAGCTGACCCAAGTTCGGCTGCGCTATTAGTAGGGCGTGACTTACTAGCTATAGTCTCCCTTTGACCTTGGCTACAGTTAACTAAAATCTGTGGTCTATTTCATGGGTCAAATTTTGTAGAATATTGTAGAAGCAGCGGGAGGCGAGTACAATGCGTATTCCTTCTAGAATTGTCTAAAGAAAAAGACTATATAAAACCGAGAGATTCAACGACAGGGGCCGAGGCGACAGAAGAGAGTATGCTAAAGACAACAAAAAATCTCTTTTTATTTATATTGATATATATATATATATATATATATATATATATATATATATATATATATATATATATATATATAGTTAATATATATATATATATAT
>CAXITT010000002.1:1745143-1767861 GCA_964033795.1 Lymnaea stagnalis | reverse complement strand
CCCCCCCCCACCAAAACCGTCTTGTAAATCTTTCAAATTGAGTGTGTGTGGTTTGGGGGTGTTAAGCAGTGACCTTGAATGAACTGTGATCATGCAGCAGGAAAGGGCACGGGTTCACACTGACCAAATTAGCGGCGAAGGCACGGAACCCCCGGGGCCAATCATTAGGGGCTGGGATCTTAAAACGGAAGTTTGACAAGTGTAACCCGGTTGACAGATGGCGACCTACGTAGAGTCATGTCGTCAGGACAGAAGTCATTAATGACTTGTACACAAGTATCACATGGTAGTATTTTATCATGCATTTTAACTTCAGAGCAGGGCCGTGCAAAAAAAGGGGGGAGGGGTGCAAATGGAGCACCAGCCTTGGGCGCCATCATCAGCGAACGCCAAAAATCGTATTTTTAATGAAAAATGTGTGTAATGATATATATTTATGGGAAGAGAATGCTGAAATTATGGATTCACCTCGGGCCATCGTTTGACCAAAGTAAATCACCGTTCATAAGAAATGTTTGATCCATAAACATAATTGTTGGCTATTAATTAATGCATGGATGTAGTGTTCAGATGTTTGGCTATGCACGTATGTAGTGTTCAGATGTTTGGCTATGCCTGTATGTAGTGTTCAGATGTTTGGCTATGCCTGTATGTAGTGTTCAGATGTTTGGCTATGCCTGTATGTACAGTGTTCAGATGTTTGGCTATGCCTGTATGTACAGTGTTCAGATGTTTGCCTATGCCTGTATGTACAGTGTTCAGATGTTTGGCTATGCCTGTATGTACAGTGTTCAGATGTTTGGCTATGCCTGTATGTACAGTGTTCAGATGTTTGGCTATGCCTGTATGTAGTGTTCAGATGTTTGGCTATGCCTGTATGTACAGTGTTCAGATGTTTGGCTATGCCTGTATGTACAGTGTTCAGATGTTTGGCTATGCCTGTATGTACAGTGTTCAGATGTTTGGTTATGCCTGTATGTAGTGTTCAGATGTTTGGCTATGCCTGTATGTACAGTGTTCAGATGTTTGCCTATGCCTGTATGTACAGTGTTCAGATGTTTGGCTATGCCTGTATGTAGTGTTCAGATGTTTGGCTATGCATGCATGTAGTGTTCAGATGTTTGGCTATGTATGCATGTTCATGTAGTGTTCAGATGTTTGGCTATGCCTGCATGTAGTATTCAGCTAGGACATCGAGGCCCACATAGGAACTACAGCTTACATTTATTTTTTATATTATCTTCCTATTGTGATCAGTTATTATTTTAAAGACCTATTTCATTCTGAACACCATTTATTTTAAAATCTATTTCCCTATGAATCATAGTGACTATGAACACCATTTTAATAAAGTAATGATCAATGACATTCATGAAGAGCACTGGATTATGGCAGAGGGTAAATCCTCTTTTACTGAACACTGTCAAAGTAAGAAACTGAACACAATTTCATGCCATTACACTGCTAGGAAACTGTGTACGTGACATCATTCTATATTACTGTTATGAAAATGTGTACACACATCTTAAATAGAGCTACAACAGACTGACACGAAAAACAAAGACATTAATGTGTACACACGTCTTAAATAGAGCTACAACAGACTGACACGAAAAACAAAGACATTAATGTGTACACACGTCTTAAATAGAGCTACAACAGACTGACACGAAAAACAAAGACATTGGTGACATCTCAGAAACAATTTATTGCTATCTCATCAATACATTTGTCTCCAATTAATATGTGTCAGTCATTAAAAAAATTAAATAAATACTGATCATTAACCCATGTCATTAAAAGTTTTCACTGGTCACTTAAACCTTCCAACCAGGTCAAAATGTTATTGTTTATTTAATTTTCCCATTGACCCAACATAAGAAGTTGTAGACTTGTTTTAATCACTCTCTCTTCACTACAGTTGTACAGAAATAATAAAATGGAATTCAACCATGTCTGCGCATTGTGCTACAAAATCTGTGGAGCCGTGAAACCAGGAAGTTCAAAGACTTGAAATGTGACACTCCTTCATACATGTTTCAGTACCAGAACAAAAACAGCTCTCATTCAAGTTGTATCTGAAAAGTGTCACGCGGGGGATGGGTGGGGGGGGCACACACCAATGTATTGATTTTTGAAACTTAAAAAAGCTGTACAAGCTGAACTACGGCCATTTCACACGTTTGACATGGTGCCTTGTTTCTTTGCCCTGATGCCACATTTCTGATTTTGTTTTCGCTTGCCTAATCTGAAAATCAATGTCATAAGTAATGTCATAAGTAGAATGAACAACTTAATAATAAACAATTTAAATTTTATAGTTTAAAACTTGCATTACTTTTTGGTGCGGTGTAATCTGATATGCCAACTGTTTATAGGTAGGATTTTTAATGAACATATTAAGAAAACATGATTGATCAATTGAAAAACTTAAATAGTTTAGACTTTCTTCCTTTTATTTATACAACTTAATATGGACTTTAAAATTGTGTTAGAATTATCATGTCATTTAAAATTAATACAATTTATTGGAGGTGTACCATTTTAAAGGGAAGTAATATGTAATATCTTTATTTGTGTGCAGACAATGAACAATCATAGAGTTACTGGTACTTAAGTTTAACTTCTGAGAAAAAAACTGAAGATAACAAGAACTCTGTTTTGGAGGTACCTAATTGTTTTAAGAGACTCGCCATTTGTAGTCCGGGCTGGACAGTCTCTTCTCTTGTGGTCTAATTCTCCACAAATGTGACAACCTTGAAAAAGAATTGCATTATTTGTTCTACTCACACTTAAGAAATATTATGCAAATCTAATTCGGTCTTCAATGATCTTAATGCATATACACAATTCGATATCTAAATTAATACATTTTAACAATTAGATACGGTATCTAAATTAAACATATAAACAATTAGATATCTAAATGAATACATATGAATAATTAGATAACTAAATTTTATTATACAATCAATCATTTAAATCAATCTTAGAATCATTTTTTTCCTTTAGATAACAAAGACTGTTGTTTGGGGCAAGCTATTATTTTTGTATATTAACAGAGAAACTATTTGTAACTGTTGCGTAATAACATTGTTACTTGTAATTACTGCAGTAGTATTATTGTAGTATTTGATTATCCACCTTCACATACATCCATCATTATTTAAAAGCACAAGGCTAGATCTTCATGAAGTCGCATCACACAAGTTAATTAACTGAATATATATATACACAGCATGAAATAATATCTCTAGAAAATAGAGCAAACATGGTTGTCATTTAACTTCTTCACATTTATTCTTCCACTCAGATCTGTT
This sequence comes from Lymnaea stagnalis, assembly GCA_964033795.1. Taxonomy (NCBI): domain Eukaryota; kingdom Metazoa; phylum Mollusca; class Gastropoda; family Lymnaeidae; genus Lymnaea; species Lymnaea stagnalis. The sequence goes on along the minus strand of CAXITT010000002.1, from coordinate 1,764,541 downwards.
GAGCCACCATTAGGATGTTGTTTGACATACAAGAGCCAACAATGAAAATACACACACCGCCACTTAAAAGTCATCCACTTGCTTCTCTGCGTATAACATACAATATCTAATTAACTTCCTGTTCCTCAAAACTTACGAAAAACAACACTTTATCAGAAACAAAGTTATTATCTCAATATTTGATCTGTGACACTATTAAACTGTATTAAAGCTCAAATTATAATCTAATTGCATTGTTCCCAATTAATAAATCACAAATTTAAGCAATCACAAAGAATGGAACTGCGCTCCAACAACTGAGTGGCATCCAACAGTTTGGTGGCATCCAACAGTTAGGTGGCATCTAATAATTTAGTGGCGCCCAACAGTTGAGTTGCATTTCCATACTTGAGATTGGACAATTCATTCTTTCAGCCCCTCTAAAACTACTGGTATAACTCTCCTCTCCTCTCCTAGCAAACTTCACGCCCTTCACGTCCATATTCATTTGTACTTCACTTGTATTTTAATTTTGTAATTGTACCTAATAAAACTTGCTGGCCACACACATGATCTTTGAGTTGGCAAACCCCACACTTGAAACAGTGACTACGAGATGGCTTGACACAGCGTAGACAAGCATCACAGTGAACATAGGTTGTACCGTCCTGATTGTTGAGAATAATGACTTTCAGATCTATGTCCGTACATCGTTAGCAATAAATTATTCTAATTATAACATAAAGAAATGATAAAAGTCAATGTCTTTTTTTAAAAAACAACGTAACAAGACTTGAGGTTTTCAGTATATGTATAATATTTACACAGCACATGAAAAAAATTAATAGATGAACACATTAACAAATGAACAAGAGCTTCAACTTTAAGTAAAATAAATTAAAAGCGCTGACTCCTGTGTATTTTCTCATATAGAAATTAAATTGATACCTTTCTCACACTTTCTAGACCACATGAGTCTGTCAAACACATGTACCACATGAGTCAATCAAAAATATGTACCACATGAGTTTATCAAACACATGTACCACATGAGTCAATTAAAAATATGGACTACATGAGTGATTTGTGCCACTAATTTTAATTGCCACTAATAAAGATTTATGTAACATTTTGTAGATACTTGATAGTAATAATTTTTAAAGGTGTGGCAAACGTAGGAAAATTTATTTTTTCAGAGATCCCTGATCTATGCCATGCATTCCTATAATCATAATCTCCACATTTTAATTGGCCCATTATAATCTGCATATTTGAATTGGCTAGAAGCATGACTTCTGCCAGCACAACCCTGTTACCTTAGAGGTACATGCTCACCACCCTGTTACCTTAGATGTACATGCTCACCACCCTGTTACCTTAGAGGTACATGCTCACCACCCTGTTACCTTAGATGTGCATGCTCACCACCCTGTTACCTTAGATGTGCATGCTCTACAGTCTTTACAGTGCCAGTTTTCTTTTGATGAATATTTTTGACAGCTTTGGCAGAACCTGTAAGAAATTGTGCAAATATTTTTATCCCTACATACAATTAGGTTGGATTTCAAAATAAAAAAAAATTAGAGATTTATAATTAGGGATGTTAATGCAGGCTTCTTTGGCAAACCATTTAACAGTTTGAGAAATCTGGTGTTATCTTGGTTATAGCGAGACAGCGAACTTCCAACTTATAAAATGCTATCTCAGAATAAACGCTTACAATATCAAGGCTAAAACTATTTCCAGAAAAAAACTCCAGTCACAACAGGCTTTTAACATTGGTCTGCCGATATCCATTCAGTGTGCAGTATGGTCAGATGCATGAAGCCCATCAATTCTATACATTATAACATCATCTTCATTATTTTATTTGTTTAAATTTTATTCATTAAATAATCACGAAAATAAATTTACTATTGGTCAGTTATTTTATTATGTTTTAAAGATCTGGATTTTTATTTTTTTCTATATCATGACAAAAATAAACGTTTTTTTAAAACACATTGCTTAAGTAACTTTATACAAAATAAATTCATATTTAATTTTTTTTAATTTATGCTCAGTAAACATTCAGATCTGGTTTCAGTTTAAATATTCTATAGACTTTGAAAGTTAAACAAGTAAATCAATTTCATCAAATCATTCAACAATAAACGACTTTGCTCACCTAACTCATCAATCAACAATAAACGACTTTGCTCACCTAACTCATCAATCAACAATCAACGACTTTGCTCACCTAACTCATCAATCAACAATCAACGACTTTGCTCACCTAACTCATCAATCAACAATCAATTACTTTGCTCACCAGTATCCTTCTTCAGCTGGCAACCTGAACAACACCTGAGAAATGTTTGTAAACATTCGTACAGGAGATCCTTTCTTTTTCTGTTGACTGTTGAAGAGGTTGTGATTATCATAGTCCACCTGTTGAAAATATTATATTTAAATAACTAATTATAAGGTGGTCGGACTGCCAGAAAGTGTGAGTAGATTAATAAGACAGAAACAATTTGTGCAAATAAAATAGTATAAGTTATCTTACGCTGCTGCGCAAGGCACAGTATGTTCATCCGCCGTTCTAAAAAGCACGGACAAACGTGCTGTGCATTGTTTTAATATCAAGTTTGTTTCTTTGCTATTTCTCAGTTAAACATTTTAAGAGCTATATTTTCATTAGACTTTTACATTGCTTATAAACGAAACCATGGTTTATTTTTTGTCATTATTTTATTGCAATATCGTCGTCCTTTTTTTTTCTTCATCAAAACTGTTGTGCTATGGCTGCCCTAGGCCCTAGAAGGTCAGTAAGGTTCCTAGAAGATTAATAGCTCAAAAAGCTTTGAAAAATGTTTTTATACTATTTCTATTGATAGCATAGATGATTTATATTAAGATCCATCGCATGTTTCCGATAGCAGTAGTTCTAGAGGATTTGAGTTATATCAGTGAAGATGAGGTATGCATACTTCAAAGGGTTTGGGGGAAAAATGGTTTTGCCTATTATGTTTTCACATTTTAATTTTCTTTTCTGTTAGTTATTTCATTTAAACTGAAGTACATTCAATTATCTTTCATTTGGTACCAAGTTTAGTCTTATCCACCAAACAATCAAATGTTTCATATTTTGTTCATCAACCCAACATCTCACTCTATTTTGCTCTTTGGACAAAAATGGACATTTTTTCTATTTAAAAAATTCTGCAGCGAAAGAGTTAATGCTTTAATTAAAATACAAATTTAAAATGTTTCAGCCAATGACGTTTCCAAACAATAAAAATAACATGAATTTTAATTAAATTTAACATAACATGTATCCTACCTATCATAACATGTATCCTACCTATCATAACATGTATCCTACCTATCATAACATGCATCCTACCTATCATAACATGTATCCTACCTATCATAACATGTATCCTACCTATCATAACATGTATCCTACCTATCATAATATGTATCCTACCATCATAACATGTATCCTACCTATTTAATAATTAAAAGGAATGAAAGGAAAAGAGTGGACACAAGGCCAACACAAAAATAGACAAGAAAAAAAGTGGGTGGAAATATAATGTACAATCAAACAGAGACCACTAATGCAGTATTGTACATTTGTGAATTTGGTCAATACCACATATTCAGTATAGAAAGATATCACGTTATAATCTTAACATGTCCATTGTAGAAAGATTTTGCATTATAATCTAACATCCTCAGTATAGAAAGATTTTACCTCATTATCTTAACACGCCCAGTTTAGAAAGATTTTACCTCATAATCTTGACATGCCCAGTTTAGAAAGACTTTACCTTATAATCTATCATGCTCAGTGTGGAGAGATTCTGTAAAATCCTTTTCTCCATAAAGTAAGGAAAAAACAAAATCATGGGCAAGAGGAATCCTGTAGATAAAATACAAACAAGTAGAATTACATGTATATGAAGACCACAAGGGAAAAAACGGCAGAGTCACATTTTTGTTGTTTTGAGATATTTGATTTTTAAAGTTCAAAACCATGCTCATTAAAAATGTGTAAACAAAATGTAATTTTTAAAATGCATTTCACAAGAGTGTCCATTTCCCTGAGTTATTAGATAGATAAATTAATTCAAACTTGAATGTAACATGATTTATTTTATTATAGTAGAGAGTGGGGTCAAAATGGACTCTGCCGTTTTTTCCCTTGTAGTAATTTATCAAGGTTTGATCATTGATAAATATCTATTTAAAACTATTTTATAAGTAAATTTTCACATTTAGGGGTCACTGGCAAATTACGTCACGCTTAGAGGGGGTGGGTTGAGAATATGCGACACTTTTTGGGAGGGGGAAAGGGGGGGTCAAAAAAAGTGACGTCACAATTTTTCATCTCTAAAAGTTTATAATTCTTTTTAAAAAATCATAATTTAATTAATTTTTAAAACATTAATTTGAGGTCAACTTTGCCTCAGGTATTATAGTATGGTACCATGAAACTCGGTTTTCTAGTAATACTGCATCTTATCATTATGGCAGTGGTTCTCAACCTTCTTAATGCCGCGACCCTTGAATGCAGTTCCTCATGTTGTGGCGACCCTCAACCATAAAACTATTTTCGTTAGTACTTCATAACTGTAGAGGATATGCATTTGCCGATTGTCTTATGTGACACCTTTAAAGGAGTCATTCGACCCATAAAGGGGTCGCCACCCACAGGTTTAGAACTGCTGCATTATGGGAAAATGTTGAAGAATAAAATAATATCTTAGTTTAGTTATGAAAATTTTATGTATGTTTTGAGTTTTTTTAGGTGATGTGACAAGGGGGGAGGGGGAGAATTTGTGACATTTCGTGACAAGGGGAGGGGGTGTCTAAAAAGTTTATTTTTAACGTGATGTAATTTACGAATGACCCCTGCCTTAGGCAAATTATTTTTGTTTAAACTATTAATATAAGAATATCTATCATGCCTATAACTATCATTAAAAAATATATTATTTAGAATTTAAACTGAAAATCAGATTTAAAATCATACTTTCTGAGTTTCAGATGTGCTTCTTACAATTTTGGCCCAATATTAGTTTTTTTTTACCTCTAGCAGTAGCTCTAACTGTATGAACTTAAGTTTAAGAGTAAAGTCAGTAAAGAGTAACAGACAGACACTCGAAGATAAAGAGTTCAGGGGTAGTCAGACACAGAGTTAGAGCGAAAGGGAGAGAGATATACAAACTAACTGAGATAGACTGACAAGGAGAGACACAGACATGCAACAAACAGTGATAGACTAAGACTTGACGACTAGAGCGACAGCGAAAGAGACGAGACGGATACACACATTAATTAACTGAACACAACAAAACAAGGGTAAAATATGATATAAAAATACAAATTTTTTTTTTTGTTTAATGTTTTAAGTCCAATTTATCATGCTTATGTTAATTTGTTTTGTTTTCTTGTGGTAGGAAATTAAAAAAATTCAGGTCTGTCTGTTAACTTTTTCGTCGGTTTGTCGGTCAGCTGAGCGAATCGGTCGCCATCTTTAAATTTTGTTTACACTATAGCTATCTCTCATTGGACCTTTAAATCACGTGGCTTCAAATGTCACGTGATAGTAGTGACTTAGCCCCCTTTTCCATTGTAAACATTGGACTCTGCTCCTTTTTCCATTGTAAACGGATTTTTCGTTTCCATTTTTCTTATGGACTTGACCATTTTTTCTCCTTTAAACTTAATTCAACACATGCTATTTTTAACTGGCTTTAAGTCAGGGGTGATAACTCAAAAAAATTAAAAATGGACTCTGCCGTTTTTTCCCTTGAGGTCTTCATATAGTACAGACCGACCGAATTTCGGCTTCGGCGCCGAAAGTGGCCATTTTATCACTTTCGGCCAAGTTTTGGTTTCGGCCGAAACTGAAAGTTAACTTTCTGCTTAATTTTGGTTTCGGCCGAAAGAGAAAAGTAGACTTTCGGGTTTTTTCCGGTTTCGGCCGAAATTGACTTAGACTTTTGGCCGGTTGGCCGAAAGTGACTGAGGTTTTCGGTCATCTAATACTCAGCGAAAGCGATATTTAACAACAAACTAATCAACATTTAAGAACAAACTAAACGATCTTAAGAACAATGCTAAGCGATCTTTAATAAGAAACTAAATGATCTTAAAGAACAAACTAAGTGATTTTTAAGAACGAACTTAATGATCTTTAAGAACAAAACAAATGATCTTTAATAGTAAACTAAATAATTTATAAGAATAAACTAAGCGATCTTTAACAGAAAACTAAATGTTCTTTAGGAACAAACTAAAAGATCTTTAAGAACAAACTAATTGATCTTAAGGAACAAAATTAATTATCTATTAGAACAAACTAAGAGATCATTATAAAAAAACTAAGCGATCCTCAACAACAAAATAAGCGATCTTTAAGAACAAACTAATGATTTTTATTAAATTAAAAGATCTATAAAAATAAACTAAATGATCATTAAGAACAAACTGAATGATCTTTAAGAACAACTGAGCGATATTTAAGAACAAAATCAATAATCTTTAAGAACAAACTAAGCGATCTTTATGAACAAACTAAATGATCTTTTAATAACACAAACTAAGCGATCTTTAAAAAAAAAACGTAGTGATCTTTTTGAACAAACTAAATGATCTTTAATAACAAACTAAAAGATCTTTAAACAAAAACTAAGCAATCTTTAAGAACAAACTAAGCGATCTTAAAAAACTAAATAAACAATTTTTAACAACCAACTAAGCGATCTTTATGAACAAACTAACTGATTTTTATGAACAAACTAACTGATCTTTAAGAACAAATAAAGCGATCATTAACAAAAAACTGAACGATCTTTAACAACAACCTAAACGATCTTTAACAAAAAGATGTTAATATTAGATGTTTATTTACTAATATTCACAATTATCTCATTTTTTATAAAAAGAATGTAAATACTTATACTTTCCCCCATCATTTTCGATGTATGTGGGAACGAATTTCAAAATATCTAAATATTTCATTTTCGGTTTCGGCTGAAAGTCATTTTTAACTTTCGGCCTTTTTTGGGTTTCGGCCTAAAGTCATTTTTTAACTTTCGGCCTATTTTCGGTTTCGGCCGAAAGTCATTTTAAACTTTGCTCCTATTTTCGGCTTCAGACTAAATCAGAAAATCACTTTCGGTCGGTCTCTCGTATATAGAATTGAATTAAATAGAATCAAATCAAATAAATTTCAGTTTTGCTTGACCCACAACGCATCAAGTTACAATGTGATAATCTACAAGGAACGGAACATCATTTACAGGTCTGATTTCAGTTTCAATTTCTAACAGCTGCGTTTATACCTATTTGAACCATCATTCACTCAATCCCTTGCTTATTGGATTACTTCTAAACTGTGAATGGAATGGCACATACCTTTCTCTATGGCACATACCTTTCTCTATGGCACATACCTTTCTCTATGGCACATACCTTTCTCTATGGCACATACCTTTCTCTATGGCACATACCTTTCTCCATGCTGGGATTTCCATCTGGATGCAACTCTTTCAGCATGGAAGAAATCTTTGTAAATGATGATGCCAGAGCTTCAATCAAACCCCCAAAGGGTGGATCTGTCACCAGAATGGTGTGCTCTTTACCTTCATTTAGAAACTTTGAGATCTTGACTTTGCCGTTTGGCTCAAAGAAGTGGTGATTGAACATGTTGTACTTTGTAAACAGAGCTGGCGGGTAAATCTGAGCCTGAGGAAAAAACATACAGCTTATTACATTCATGTAAACAGAGCTGGTGGGTAAATCTGAGTCTGAGGAAACAACATATCACATATACACTTTTAATAAAATGCTGCCACAGAGCAAAGGTTTATAGATTAGAACCTCACTAAAAACGATTCTAACATATTAAAAAATATTGGCATGTATCCATGATATGAACACACAAACTAAGGAAGTTTACATCATGATATAAACACACTGTCCCTGTTATAAACAATAGTCGAGATGTTGCAGGTTTTATCAATAACTACTTTTATTTAAACATTAATTATATCCTAAAGAATAATAAATATCTATTTATAAAGATATAAATGAGTTCCCAGAAATACGATGGACACTTTGAATCCTGGAATATTTGGTTCTCACTTCACATCAATCACAATTCCTAAATATAGTCACAAAATCTCCTTTCACTGCAAAATCTTTTGAACAAAATCATGACGTACAATCAGTTTTCATTATGGCTGCCCAACTGCAAAAATGTTTCTGCCACCTGACCAAACCAAACACTCAGATTGGCCAGCCTTTATATATCACAATACTCTGTGTATCTGTGCATGGGGAATGTTGAAAATGAACTGTATCAATTGTCTCCCATCAGAGGTTCACACATTCATAATGATATACTTGACACCCTCCCCATTTAAAAAATTGAAACATTTTTCAAATTATTTAACACAATGATACGTAATAAAGAATTTAGGTTCAGAAGAAAAAAGGAATTATGCTTCAATTGATACAACTCTAGTTACAAGTGTGCTTAACTTTTAAGGTCATTCACTTACGTAACGTTCATCGAGATCCAGCAACATGGAGGACATTGACATGTTCCCAGATCTTTTGCCATTTTGGACAGCTTCATGAATTCTGATGGTGAAAATGAATCATCAGCATAAGTGATGGATATAACAAAAATATGTGTCAAAAGTTTTTCTTACATTGTAGTTTTAATATTATTTTACAATATCTTTAAATCGGTGTTGTTTTTTAGGCTTTTCCTGCCCTGGCTTCACATCATCATTACTACATTATCATATGCAGCAGAGAGAAACTCTGAAGACAATTTTCTTTATCAAGTTAAAATCAAATCTACTTTTAATATTTAAATATTCTTTAACAATTTTTTATGTTTTTTTCATTATTATTTTGTGAAACAAAATAATAGAGTGACCACTAAAAAATAATTGTACTTTTAATTTGTATTGAATTTCTTTTCAAGATGTCGGAACCTAATATATACTGTCCTAATGTTGACGATTGAAGCACATCTTTTAAACAGTCATCTAATAAAAAAAATGATGGAGCTCCAACACAAATATCTATAGATTTTATCTGTGCTGTTTTAAACTGTTATGATTTTGAAAATTTAATCTGTTTTAAGATTGGGCTAGAATGAACATTACAAAACAAAGGAATGAAAACCAGTATATAAAGAAATAGATACCAAAGCTAGTGATACTAAACATATTCAATTTAATTGTGCTTTTTAATTTGTATAAAAATACAAATTCAAATTACAGAAACAAAAAAACTGTTTCAACTAAATCAACTTACAATTAAGCAAATGAAAAAGTAAACTCCTCGAAAAATTCAATTGTTAATTCACACACACACATGAAGCGTACAATTTTGCATTTATATAACATCTTGTATATATGTTAGGAAACAGAAAAAAAACATCCCTCTGCTAGGAAAGCTGCCGGCTTCAATATTGGTATTAATGAGAACCACCTAGTCAATAAATTGTAGAAATTGTGTCATCTGATAGCATTCTTTAGAAAAAATAGAACACATTCAAGCCTACACACATGCAATAACAATACTGTGATATCCCACACATATTTTAATGTTATTTTACACTTACTGTCAAGTTACAGCACAAAAATTGATATAATAAAAATTTACCTGGGAGTTCCAACACAAAAATTGATATAACAAAAACTTACCTGGGAGTTCCAACACATAGAACATGAGTAAACCCAAGGCTTTCAAAGGTTTCCATTAAAAAGTCAACAGTTGTTTTGGAAAACAAATATTGCTGAAATCAGAGCAGATGTTAATCACTTGAATTCATATTTAAATTATTTTAATTTTATGAAATATAATTTAACAATTATTTAATTATTTCAGAAGAAAAGGAATGTTTGTTGTGTAGCGCAGGATGATTTAAAATTTTATGTTTTTAAAAGTACAACAACTCACAGCAAATGTTTTATTGTCATCTAGTGGCTTAAAGAGGAAAGATGGTTGCTTTACATCTTTCAGTCCAACTTTGTGCTTTAACAAGTGTCCCTTTTTGGCATGATCTGAAAGTTCGCCTTCCAGCAGCAGGCGTCCACAAGTGCAACATACACTACGACTGGATCTTGGCAGCTTCTTGAACTGGAAATACCTGTCAAATAATATAAATTTTAATTACTTTGAACATTTTTGTCTTTTTTTATGTATTCATTTTAAAAAAATGAATACTATCAAGAGGGCAATTTAAATGATTATTGATGTATGTTGTTGAAATCAGTAGTTGGAAAATGTTATTCCAACTTCTTACATTGCTGGTTTCTCTTCAAAATTGGTAAGTTTTAGTCAAGAACATTCGATCTTTCTAATTTCTCCAAGACAACTCATCATCCTCAATGGCCTGCCCATCACAGGCTTCCATTCAGACTTGGCTTTTTGTCTCCATGTGATAACCCTCATCCCATGTAAATCCATTTCTACATCTACATCATCAATCCATCTCTGTTTTGATCAAAAGCTGTGTGCTTTTGGTAGACCACTTTTGCTCCTCTATAATCTGGTTTTCTCTCAAGGTCACCTGTCCAGTGCAGCTAGCCTTTTTGAGTGGCGCCATTTTGGATGGGTCTTCGTACTATAAAGGGGATGCAACCTTTCTTCCCATGTTAATTTGTAAAACTTTTTTTCTTGGAACAATGAAGCCTTGCTGTTCAAAAACGTGGTTTAAAGTAGAGCAGGAATTGTAATACAGTGGTTATTAAAATTGAAGGAATCTAAAGAGAAGAATTTTTTTATGCTTTATCACAATTTAATTAAAATAAGGAGAGGATGTCTTCTTTATCTGTCACAACCACTGAAGAAGTTAGGATGTGCGTTGGAGAAGAGCAGAGAATTGAGGGAGTAGAAGGAACGAATGGGGGAGTAGGAGGAGAGAATAGGGAAGTAGGAGGAGAGTTTGGGAGGGAGTAACATGGGAATAGGATTAGAGAATGGGGGAGTAGGATGAGAGAATGGGGGAGTAGGAGTAGAGAATGGGCAGTAGGAGAAAAGAATGGGGGGGGGGGGGGGCGTAGAGGGATAGAAAGGAGGGTGGGAGGAGTCACAATGTTATTTTTTAGGTTTAAACATTTTTTATTCACATTCTAGATGGGTAATAATTTTCTACTAAAATGTTAGGTGTAAAACTAATACTGTATGTCAATGTTTTTTTTATTTTTCCTAAATTTGTAAGAAATTGTCTTGAATACAAAAAATATTTATCTACACATCTTTAGTCTAAACTTTTTCACAACAAGATGATGACTTTTTTTTTCTATTTCAAATCTTGTCTTCGAAAATATAGAGAAAACACTGGATGAAACAAACATAATGATCCCCCTTTGTCTCATACACAGTTTTCTTAATTTACATGGATGCTCAAATTACCTGTTTCTTAAATCTTTGTGAGAAAAACCATTGCCTTCTATGTTCAAACTGGCGTTTGATGATTTCTGGTCAGCCCATTGAAAAAACTGGCATTGTTTTCTATCTCTAAATGCAGAACATGCAAAAAATTGACGATTTTGACTTGTGCTTTTATCCCATCGCTCAAAGAGGAGGGTAGGACCTAAATTTGGAAGAAAAATGTAAAAACTTTTGATAGTTTGTTTTTTTTCTGCATTTCTTCTCACATTAGCTAAACTTAATTGGCAAGACTGCAACTATCACTGCATGAACAGCTCATTGTTAAACCCCACAAGGTTGGCTGCTGTAATCTCAATTTAGTAGCAGCTCTCTTTCAACATTAGAGATGACACTACGCTTTCAAGATATAATGCTTTACATATTCCCAGTAATAATGGGAAGTAACAACATCAAGTTAAATACTGCAGGCTGAGGACAATAGATTGATCATACTTATGTTTCTAGTTACTTGACAGATGAAATTATATCAACAACTGTGGCGACATATTAAGTGTATTTACCAAGACTGACATAAGACAAATCCATCAATTCAACTTTATTTTTGTTCATTATTTCATAACTCTCACACTCAGAGTTTAAGTTTTCTTGGAAATTCTTCTAAAATCCTTGTTGTGGTTATTCAAAATGTACTTGGTCATACAAATAGATCTATATTAATACAGTAACATATTAAATTTGCATCATCCAAATAGAAATAATTCAATTTCAGTAACGGTTTGGAACAGTCTTACTAAGAATATAAGGAAAGTCTTTGATAATTGTGAATATTTTTCTCAAGTTGAAATTGATGGACTATTATTATTAGATGTTGAATTGATGGACAATTATTATTAGATGTTGAATTGATGGACTATTATTATTAGATGTTGAATTGATGGACTATTATTATTAGATGTTGAATTGATGGACTATTATTATTAGATGTTGAATTGATGGACTATTATTATTAGATGTTGAATTGATGGACTATTATTATTAGATGTTGAATTGATGGACTATTATTATTAGATGTTGAATTGATGGACTATTATTATTAGATGTTGAATTGATGGACTATTATTATTAGATGTTGAATTGATGGACTATTATTATTAGATGTTGAATTGATGGACTATTATTATTAGATGTTGAATTGATGGACTATTATTATTAGATGTTGAATTGATGGACTATTATTATTAGATGTTGAATTGATGGACTATTATTATTAGATGTTGAATTGATGGACTATTATTATTAGATGTTGAATTGATGGACTATTATTATTAGATGTTGAATTGATGGACTATTATTATTAGATGTTGAATTGATGGACTATTATTATTAGATGTTGAATTGATGGACTATTATTATTAGATGTTGAATTGATGGACTATTATTATTAGATGTTGAATTGATGGACTATTATTATTAGATGTTGAATTGATGGACTATTATTATTAGATGTTGAATTGATGGACTATTATTATTAGATGTTGAATTGATGGACTATTATTATTAGATGTTGAATTGATGGACTATTATTATTAGATGTTGAATTGATGGACTATTATTATTAGATGTTGAATTGATGGACTATTATTATTAGATGTTGAATTGATGGACTATTATTATTAGATGTTGAATTGATGGACTATTATTATTAGATGTTGAATTGATGGACAATTATTATTAGATGTTGAATTGATGGACAATTATTATTAAATGTTGAATTGATGGACTATTATTATTAGATGTTGAATTGATGGACTATTATTATTAGATGTTGAATTGATGGACTATTATTATTAGATGTTGAATTGATGGACTATTGTTATTACATGTTCATACCATGCTGACAAGCTGGAGATAGTATATCTTTTCCCAATGGAATCAATTCAATATTTGCTTGCTTTGCTGCCATCTTGTGATCATAGGGACTATTCAAGCCAGGCTTTGATTCTGAATGAAAGAAAAATTTCAAATGCATTAACCTTCCGTCTGGCGCACTTGATCAGATCGATAAAAGCCAATCGTTTTGTTTCGCATACGTCAGTGAGAGATGACAGCGAGCTCTACTTAATGTTGTCCTTTCCTTTATAGGCCAAGGCTGTTTAGTGTGTAGAAAACGTTCTCAGGGTGTAGTTTTTGTAGTTTGACAATTCTATTATTTTCTTGCTATGGGCAGTAACTTATTTCATATTAGTGTACATACTGAAACATTATCGTATTATTAAATAGTTAAAATCATATTGATACATTGCACCCAAACGAGATATTTACACTGACCCTAATTTATTTCAGGTTACTTCTGCTGTCTAACATGGCGGGTGGTAAAAAATGTTTGATTTTAAGAATCTCAGGAGCATTGAGGAAATTTTTTTAAATAACTATTAGGGATGAATTTTGTATTGTATGTTAGTTAAACTACTTAAAAAATAAATTATTTGACAAAATTCTAATAATATAAACAAATTTAACCAGTCACTCATTAGCGATATCAAATTGATACACTGCGCCCGGTCTTGTTGTGAAAAGAGCATGCCCGCCGGAAGGCTAAATACTATAAGAATTATCATAAAAGCATATTTGTATAACATTTGACACATATTTTAAGTAAAGAAAAGTCCTGTTCAATATAAATTCCTAGAGTCAGTATTGAGCATATGCTCCAATGCAGCTGTAACTTTTCAGGAATCTTTTTTTACAGAATGGCCGCAAAAGGCTGCTACTTAAATATGACATATGTATGGCCATGGATAGGACGGCCTGTGTTACTTAAATATGACATGACTATGGTCATGGATAGGACGACCTGTGTTACTTAGATAGGACATGACTATGGCCATGGATAGGACGACCTGTGTTACTTAGATAGGACATGACTATGGCCATGGATGGGATGGCCTGTGTTACTTAAATATGACATGACTATGGTCATGGATAGGACAACCTGTGTTACTTAGATAGGACATGACTATGGCCATGGATAGGACGACCTGTGTTACTTAGATAGGACATGACTATGGCCATGGATGGGATGGCCTGTGTTACTTAAATATGACATGACTATGGTCATGGATAGGACGACCTGTGTTACTTAGACAGGACATGACTATGGCCATGGATAGGACGACCTGTGTTACTTAGATAGGACATGACTATGGCCATGGATGGGATGGCCTGTGTTACTTAAATATGACATGACTATGGTCATGGATAGGACAACCTGTGTTACTTAGACAGGACATGACTATGGCCATGGATAGGACGACCTGTGTTACTTAGATAGGACATGACTATGGCCATGGATGGGATGGCCTGTGTTACTTAAATATGACATGACTATGGTCATGGATAGGACGACCTGTGTTACTTAGACAGGACATGACTATGGCCATGGATAGGACGACCTGTGTTACTTAGATAGGACATGACTATGGCCATGGATGGGATGGCCTGTGTTACTTAAATATGACATGACTATGGTCATGGATAGGACGACCTGTGTTACTTAGATAGGACATGACTATGGCCATGGATAGGACGACCTGTGTTACTTAGATAGGACATGACTATGGCCATGGATGGGATGGCCTGTGTTACTTAAATATGACATGACTATGGTCATGGATAGGACGACCTGTGTTACTTAGATAGGACATGACTATGGCCATGGATAGGACGACCTGTGTTACTTAGATAGGACATGACTATGGCCATGGATGGGATGGCCTGTGTTACTTAAATATGACATGACTATGGTCATGGATAGGACGACCTGTGTTACTTAGATAGGACATGACTATGGCCATGGATAGGACGACCTGTGTTACTTAGATAGGACATGACTATGGCCATGGATGGGATGGCCTGTGTTACTTAAATATGACATGACTATGGTCATGGATAGGACGACCTGTGTTACTTAGATAGGACATGACTATGGCCATGGATAGGACGGCCTGTGTTACTTAGATAGGACATGACTATGGCCATGGATGGGATGGCCTGTGTTACTTAAATATGACATGACTATGGTCATGGATAGGACAACCTGTGTTACTTAGATAGGACATGACTATGGCCATGGATGGGATGGCCTGTGTTATTTAGATAGGACATAACTATGGCCATGGACGGATGGCCTGTGTTACTTAGATAGGACATGACTATGGTCATGGATGGGATGGCCTGTGTTACTTTAATATGACATGACTATGGCCATGGATGGGATTGCCTGTGTTACTTAAATAGGACATGACTATGGCCATGGATGGCCTGTGTTACTTAGATAGGACATGACTATGGCCATGGATGGGATGGCCTGTGTTACTTAAATATGACATGACTATGGTCATGGATAGGACGACCTGTGTTACTTAGATAGGACATGACTATGGCCATGGATGGGATGACCTATGTTACTTAAATATGACATGACTATGGTCATGGATAGGACAACCTGTGTTACTTAGACAGGACATGACTATGGCCATGGATAGGACGACCTGTGTTACTTAGATAGGACATGACTATGGTCATGGATGGGATGGCCTGTGTTACTTAAATATGACATGACTATGGTCATGGATAGGACAACCTGTGTTACTAAGATAGGAAATGACTATGGCCATGGATGGGATGGCCTGTGTTACTTAGATAGGACATAACTATGGCCATGGATGGATGGCCTGTGTTACTTAAATATGACATGACTATGGTCATGGATGGGATGGCCTGTGTTACTTAGATAGGACATGACTATGGCCATGGATGGGATGGCCTGTGTTACTTAAATAGGACATGACTATGGCCATGGATGGCCTGTGTTACTTAGATAGGACATGACTATGGCCATGGATGGGATGGCCTGTGTTACTTAAATAGGACATGACTATAGCCAAGGATGGGATAGAACATAATCATAAAATTTTAGAAGAGTAGTGTTACTCAGCATCAATTGATAAATTAACCAATTGACAATACGTGTATGCCATATCTATAACCTGAAGAATAAGATTTGGCTATATCAAACATACGCTATGTTCTGGCTTGTATTGCTATGCCATTTGCATTTGTCTTTTGTGTAGGTCTGAGCAGTTACATTGGATTTATTATTATGTTAAATTAAGGTACCTTAGTTTAAATGATAAAAGTTCATTAGGTAGGCCCTTATAATTATCTAGCACTAGTAGGGTGGTCTGCAATTATCTAGTACTAGTAGGGTGGTCGGCTTATGCGTGGTAATCAGATTTTTACATTTTACATGCACACTAAGTCAATGAGAGAAAACAATGACAAAAAAGTAATAAATAATAATGATAATTGACTACTTATGTAGCGTTTGTGTCCATGCTATTTTAGCATGCTCAAAGCGCTCTGATGTCATTAACTCTAATTAATTATCACTTAATTGATTTTTTATCATTTTTAAAATCCCTCTAGGGCTGAGACAAATGGTTCCGTAATTTAAGTCCTATAGATTCAAAAGAGCACACTCCGAATGACTTCTTTCTGTGTCCATCCACACTGGGAACTCTCAGTAGGAACTATGGTGTGGAGGGCACTCCGTATGACTTTTTTCTGTGTCCATCCACACTTACTACTGAAGGGTGTGCCCAAGTTCATGAGTACTTTGTATGTTGGGAAATGTCAGAGGTTTCTCTAAGAATCATAACACAAGTTTTGTGCAGAATGCCCTGACATTGTAATTGGCAACACTGACAAGCTACCCCTGGTCTTGTAACTTCTTGTTGAGTATATTCAACTCCTGTGTAATTTCAACAAGAAAAGCAAAGTCCATGAGCCATTTGGGATCACTTAGTACAGGAGCAACCACCCCATCCTTCTCCATAAAGGTTTTGAATGCTAAAACGTGTTCAAACAGTGGGCAGAGGGAAGATTTTTATGAATTATTGATATGATGGAAAATGCTATTTTTGGGATAATGCATTTTGATTTTTTATCGAAGAAAAGGCCTTTTGACTAACCCTATTTGAAAGTGACCAAGATGACAGGCTCAGAATTTCCTCACTCGTAAAAACTAGCGGCAATTTTAATAGGGATTCTTTGATACTGTGTCAGGTTGCTACGATTTACACAATTATGGTTGTGCATTGCCTACTGACTTTTTAAACTTTTCCCAAAACTGCACTTTGGTCATGATGTCTTATAAAATGCTATACAAAAACTTTTAGTTGAGTTAAATTTTAAATCAATTTTTATATTTATGAAAGGTAAGTAGAAGTCTTTTTGGTTACAATGAAGTTGAATACATAAGATAATAAATAAAAACTACTTATATCAACAATAAGACTAATACGAACAAACCAGCACCGGGGTATGTGATTAAATTTTAAAAGGTAATGGGGATGTTCTGCCTGTCATTTTATATTTAGACTGCTCTTCAAACTGCTTGTTCTTGTTGATACATCCACAATCTCTCTTTCATATACTTTGTCTTGTTGATACATCCACAATCTCTCTTTCATATACTTTGTCTTTGTCCAAACATGCTCACTTGTCGAAGTCGATGGAAGGACTTCTTTAATAGAAAATTAAAATATTCTCTTGTGTCTGAATGAAACCTAGAAATAACATCTAATCATATCCTGAATCTACACAATTTCTTATTGCTTTTTAATATTATTCAATTTCTTTGTTTAGTAAAACTAATTTCGTTTACTTTTATATGATTAGAAATATTAAATATTTGCCTATGTAAACTATTTTTGTATGCCTTAAAAAAAATTACTAAGATGATGTTTGTTTATTTGATGTCTTTAATTTATAATTAAATGCCTTATTAATGTTTTTCAAATACTAACTTAAATTAGACCTGTAACTGTAAGAGTAAATGCAGTTGTAGTAATGAAATAGTATTATTAGTTTATTCATCATCAGTGGCACTACCGCCCATGCA
Source organism: Lymnaea stagnalis (assembly GCA_964033795.1). Classification (NCBI taxonomy): domain Eukaryota; kingdom Metazoa; phylum Mollusca; class Gastropoda; family Lymnaeidae; genus Lymnaea; species Lymnaea stagnalis. Next base: position 1,746,183 of record CAXITT010000002.1, on the reverse strand, counting down.
GGGCCCTGGCCTGCTCCATCACATCCTTCCACTCGGAGCGATCCATGGCTTTCCATCTCCATGCTCAAACCACCAACTGGTGTAAATCTGTCTCCACATCATCAATCCATCATCGTCTGCCCCTTGGCTTCTGCCTGTATATAACTTTGGCTGCTCTGCATTCCGGCATCCTTTCCACATGTCCTGCCCAGAGTAGTCTGCCTTTTTTTATCATTGTGACTATGGATGGATCTTTGTACAAATAATAAAGTTCTTGGTTTGTACGTATTCTCCAGATATCATTTTCTATCACTCGTCCGTATATTTTGCAGAGGATTTTCTTCTCCCATGTGTTGAGCAGGTTCTCTGCTCTTCTGGTGACGGTCCAGGTCTCACTAGCGTACGTTAATACAGGTCTTATGATGGTGGTGCATATTGTCTTCTTTGTTCCCCTTGAGAGGTTTCTGCTTCCCAGTGCCTTTGGAGACTGAAATAGGAATGGTTGCCTGCTGTTATCCTTTCTTTCACCTCTGACATTATCTCATTGTGCTCATTTATAGTTGCCCCTAGATATTTGAATGTAGCCACTCGCAAATTTGTGGTTGTTTATATTGATGTTATTATCAGCATGGGAGTTTCTTGACATTATCATATATTTTGTCTTCGGTTCATTTATATCAAGGCCAGCTTTGAATGAGGCATTTTCAAGTTCCCTGAATCCTTTAATTATGTCATTACGGTTTCTACCAAGTAAAGCTATATCATCTGCATAGGCCAGGTACTGCAATGGTTGGCTATATAAGGTTCCTGATGGTTGTTGCTCTGTAGTATCTCTCAGGAAATAGTTTGTTATGGTTCCACTGGTGCTAATGTGAATGCTTCTAATAACTTTTTCTAGCGTGATTGTAACGGACTATGTTTTCACATGTAAACAGAGAGGTAGCATGAGTGGACAGTGAGTGTGTTCACCAGGTTTTTCCACGGGGAGAGACAATCAATGTGGATTGTATTTTTGAGAACAAATGTGAACTCCACGTTTTTGGAGAGTAAAATTATGTTTT